>CM053028.1:417836532-417849032 GCA_028564925.1 Lithobates sylvaticus | reverse complement strand
CATATTGCTCCCTCATACAGAGATAAAATGTATAAGAGACATATACAGTATGTATTGTGTAATTTATAAAAGGCATGATCATATTGATCCCTCATACAGAGATAAAAAATATAAGGGACATGTTTATTGTGTAAATTATAAAAGGGATGATCGTATTGATCCCTCATACAGAGATAAGATAAATAAGGGACATATATGTATTGTGTATTTATAATAGGGATGATCATATTGATCCCTCATACAGAGATAATATGTATAGGGGACATATATGTATTGGGTAGGTTAATAAGAGGGATGATAACAACATTGCTCCGTCATACAGAGATGTATAAAGGACATTAAAATGATGTAAGTTAATAAAATGGATGATCACATTGCTCCCTCTCAATACAGAGATAATATGTATAAGGGACTTATATGCATTGTGTAATTAATAAAGGGGATGATCATATTGATCCCTGTAAATACAGTGATAATATGTATAAAGGACGTATACTGTATATATTGTGTACCTAATAAAGGAGGAGGGAAGATGTATAAGATGTATAAGAGACATATATGTACTGTGTAAATTAAGTAAAAGGATAATTATCCTTTTCCTATAAATACAGAGATAGATAAGAGGAGACATATATGTATGTATTGTGTAACTAATAAAGGGGTGGTAATATTGCTCCCTCTAAATGAAGAGAGATGTATACGAGACATATGTGTACTGTGTAAATTAAGTAAAAGGATAATTATCCTTTTCTTATAAATACAGCGATAAGAGGAGACATATATATGTATTGTGTAACTAATAAACGGGGTGTTAATACTGCTCCCTCTAAATGAAGAGAGATGTATAAGAGACTCATATGTACTGTGTAAGTTAAGCAAAGGTATGGTCATTTTGCTCTCTCCATACTGAGATAAGAGGAGACATATATGTATGTATTGTGTAACTAATAAAGGAGGTGGTAATATTGCTCCCTCTAAATGAAGAGAGACGTATAAGAGACATATGTGTACCCTGTAAGTGAAGCAAAGCTATGGTCATTTTGCTCTCTCCATACTGAGATACGAGGAGACATATATGTATGTATTGTCTAGGTAATAAAGGGGACGATGATTTTGCTACCCCATGGAGATGTATAACGAAAGGCATACGTATTGTGTAAGTTAATAAAATGAATGATCATTTTGCTTTCTCTAAATACAGAGATAAATTATGTATATAACAGACATAAATAATGTGTAGGTAAAAAAAGGGTATTATCATTTTGCTCCCTCTTATGGAGATGTATAAATAAATATATATGTATTGTGTAAGTTAATAAAATGAATGCTCATTTTGCTTTCTCTAAATACAAGATGTATATAAGAGACATATACGTATTGTGTAGGTAAAAAAAAGGGGGGAATGATCATTTTGCTGCCTCTGAGTCCATGTATACAAAATGCTCCCACCAGTGTGAGAAATCAGCGCTGTGTATCCCCATTGTAACCCTCACGGTGGGTCATATTTAGCATAAAAAATAAATCAGTAGGGCTGCAGTCTTTTCTACAGGCTGCCATTATTGGTCGTGGGAACAAAGTTTGCGGGGTGATCTGTGTGTGTCTGTAGCCAGGATCCACGACATGGCTTAGGATTGTCCTGATAACAAGTCACACAGCTCCGTCTTCTACTCCTGGCATGGAACATTTCTTCATTGTGTACACTTCTGTTTACTCACAAGATGGCAGGGGGGTGCTCAGGACACATAGCATCAAAGTCATCAAAGTAAAAAAAAAGAGAGAGAGAAATCCATTTGCAGCAACAAGCACACATCTCACATATTAAAAATTGCATCGAAGCTGAACGTAAAACACAAATAATAATAGTAATAATAATAGTGTTATTGTTGTTATTATTATTGGTGTTGTTGTTGCTGCTGCTGCTGTTGTTGTTTTTTTTTTTGTGTTTGCTGTTAGTGCTACTAATATGAATGGTGCTGTTAAAATTTCACATTGGACAGATTGATGAGCCATAAAAATGAATGAATTCTAGTCCTTCTCCGTGCACACTGGCTTAAAAAACGCTGCTTGTACAGGAGTTTTGTGTTCTGCCTGTAGAAGCAGCTCAATGTTATCCTATGTGTCCATGCACATTAGAACTTTAAGAGGCATATTTTGAGTTTAACATTTAGCCGCGTTTCTGATTGGAGCTTGGAGGCAGAAAAAAAAAATTAAAACTCTCCTAAACTTTGTACTCAAAATTCTGTATATGAGCGTTTTTTACGCCCAAGAGAACATACATTTTTTAAGCCTAGTGTGCATGGAGCCAGGGGCCATTGTAAAATGCTTGTAAAGGCGGTTATGTGTCCAATAGGCATTTGTATATGTTTTCTCTGCTAATCCTACGCTGATTTGTTTTTTAGATTGCAAATAAAAAAAGTTAGCTTTATTACAACGTGTATAATTCAACAATCGCACATACAATAATCCTAAACTAGAGCTATATATAGTGTTAACTATGTATCTATCCTTACACACACATACACAGACTCATCTCAGCACAGGTCTATTACTGGAAGGCACAAGTCATTTAGGCTATCGAGTATTATGTTGAAATGGCATGAAGTGTCAGACAGACAACTATTGTCATCTGAGCTGAAATCCGTCCAGACTCCACAGCACCGAATTTCGCCTTGGGATGGCCATACAATGTTTCTTGGGCAGAGCTTGGTAGAGACAGACTGAAGATGATGGGGATGATCATACATATTCATAAACACGTGGAGTTATGGTAGCAGATGTCTTCACAGGCGCATGCGCAGCATAAGTCGGCTCTGAGATCCCACTGAGTGCAATTCATTCAGGCAGTGTAGGGGTGAGATGTTGGTGATACGTCTAATAAGTGTGCTTATAAGATATCTAAATATGAGACCTGTAAGTCTAGTCATAGACCCCTACCGCCCTTATTACATAAGAATCCTGCACACAAGCAAGGCAGCCCTACCCTACCAATAGATATAGGCCTAGCCTGTAGTAAGCTACATCAGTCCAGTTCTGAAGTAGTTTTCCCTGGGAAAATTATTTATGTATTAGTAACACATATATACTCCTCTATATATTTTCCTAAATCAGGGAACTATCCTATAATAGTCTGTCGTGTCCTTAAAATATAAATATGCGAGGATACAACTAAACGGATATCCAATCCAAAACTTCCTTCGTGTATGCAGAAAACAATTCATCGTTAAACAACTGTCAGGACACACTTATATCATAGCATCAAGTCCTAGATCAGCTATTTTTCTATATACATCTTTAGAACAGATCGATAGATAAATAGATAGATAGATAGATAGATAGATAGATAGATAGATAGATAGATAGATAGAATAAGGCAAAAAAAAAAGATACATACATACATAGATAAAGAAATACACTGAATAGATAGAAAGATAGACAGATAAATAGATAGATAGATAGAAGAATAAATAGATAGATAGAATAAGGCTAAATAATAAATAGATACATACATACATAGATAAAGAAATACACTGGATAGATAGATAGATAGATAGATAGATAGATAGATAGATAGATAGATAGATAGATAGATAGATAGATATGCCTGCTTAATTTTCTACAGTTTCATAAACCCCAGAATAAAACAGTCATTTTACCTACTGAAAAGAACATTACTATAACAAAAATACTAAAAAGGGAAAAATATATTAAGCAGGAGCAACAGTACACTACGGCCACTGAAGCAAGCCATTTGTAGCACAATCTTCGCTTCCTGCTAAATAGAGTTGAACAACATATTTCACTGATAACATTCATGTATTTCAAAACCTAATAGCCCATGAAGTAAAGTATGAAATATACATCTCAAGAAGCAGACATTAAAGGTAGGCACAAAGTAATAGACTACATTTAAGTTAAAAAGGCCATTTCCTCTAACCTCCATCATTAATATCGGTCTGAGAGATACAGTATATGCCAGACAGCATAAAATGGTAATGTTTCTAGCTAATTAGATCACAGGATGACTGATAATTCACGTCCAGCATGCAAGAGACAGTCTTGGGGTGGCAATGAACCGGATAAGTGACAAAAAGGGCGATTGCACTCATTGTATTCTATCTATTACAAATCTCAATTATCTACCTATTAATTATATACCTGTCTATTTATTTAATTATCTATCTATCTAAAGATCTATATATTCTCTCTTTTACACGTATTTCCCTTTTTATAATCTATCTATCGCTGTATCATCTCTCAATTATCTTTTTATCTGTCTGTTGTCTATCTATCTATCTATCTATATCTATCTATCTATCTATTCTTTCTCCTCTCTTTTTCCCTCCTGTTTCTTTATCTCTTTTTTTCCCCTTTTTTTTCTGTCGGCCGGTCTGTCTAGCTATCCATCGAATATAGATCTAAACTTTTTTTATCACCTATCAATAACCAGCCAAATATCTACTGTAGTATCTCTCTCCCCTCTTTCTCTCCCCCCAGCTCTTTCTCTCTCTCCACCCTCTTTCTCCCCCCCCCCCTATAGCTCTTTCTCTCTCCCCCTCTTTCTCTCTCTCTCCCCCTATAGCTCTTTCTCTCTCTCCCCCTCTTTCTCCCCCCCCCCATAGCTCTTTCTCTCTCCCCCCGACTACCCCTTTCCACCCTCTTTCTCTCTCCCCATATAGCTCCTTCTCTCTCTCCCCCTCTCCATCTTCATTCTCTCCCCCCCCCTATAGCTCTTTCTCTCTCTCCTCCTCTCCACCCTCTTTCTCTCCCCCCTCCCATTCTCTCCCCCTATAGCTCTTTCTCTCTCTCCCCCTCTCATTCTCTCCCATTATAGCTCTTTCTCTCTCTCCCCCTCTCATTCTCTCCCCCTATGGCTCTTTCCCTATCTCCCCCTCTCATTCTATCCCCCTTCTCCACCCTCTCGCTCCTTCTCATTCTCTCCCCCTCTCTCTTTCCTTTCTAACAACCTATCTTTGTGTCCAGGTAATATTTACTCCTAATGTTATCTCTAATATACTTTTTACAACCCCTCGATGTTGGCAAACAGGTGCCCACCTAACAAACACAATTTTACAACCTCAGACAATATATAATACAGCAACAGCACAACTCACAATAAGCATTATTACTGGGCCTCTATTTCTCAATTCCTCATCAAAGTCTAGTCCTTTACAAAGTCTAGTCCTTCACAAAGACACTGGCCTAGGTGACATTATATAAATATATTATAAATAAATATAAATATATAAACGGCCACCACATAACAATTGGGATATAAGCACAGCGTTGACCTGGCAATATGAACTGGAAGAACTGATTATACACTGCCATGCATTGTTCCTAAAGTCGTTTCCTAAAAACAAGGTGGCGCTGTTCTCATCATCTGCAGCAATGACTCCATGCACCTCCTCTAGGCTGCTTCACCCTGGAAAATATGACTTGAGCTTTTTTTTTTTTTTTCCCCTCTCCTTGAGGGCAGTAAAACGGATTCTTGTGCTGGAATGTCAATAATTCTCTTAAGCAGTTATCAGAAAACAAGTTCATAATTCAAAGTGTTAAATCAGTCTAGAGAGGCCCATTAGAAAGCTTGCACTCCCACCAGTAATGGTGCAAGGGGAGCTGCACACAAGGCCATAGGAATGATCCTTGCTGTGCCTGTTCCCTTAGAACTTGAAAAACTTCCATACATAACAAGAAGAGTAGGTGACAGGATCTGTTTAATAGGACTACAGTGCTGCCTACAAGCTGGAACAATAGGCACCTCTCCGAAGGCAAGCCTGGCTAAGTTAGAGCATAGCATCATATAGCTTCCAAAAATCTATCAAACTACAACAAAAGACGATCTGATTTCCAGAAAAGGCGTTCTGAAACACTCATTAAGCACAAGCCATTTACATTTTTTATATTGCCTCCTCATTTACAAATGTACTGTATCATCGCCAGTCAATGGAACGAATTTCTTAAGGAAATTAGGAATAAATAAAAGACAGATAATCAACTTACATACAATTATTGTGTCTTGCTTTTCATCTTTTTTTTTCTTCCTTTTTTTTTTTTATTTTTTTTTAATAAGCGAGGAAAGCTCTATAATGATAACAGCATCCCAAGTAATTGATATAGATAAAAATCAGTACTTAAGGCAGTCAAAAAAAGTGCTGCTGGACTTGAACTAAACCTGAACTAGCTTTAATGGGCAATAAAGTGCATTGGAAACAGGTTAAAGGCAATATTGGGGGGTAGTGATTTACAACAATCACACAACTTTATGGGAAGGGGGGAAATATTCAATTTGTAGTACTATAAATTACATCGCAATTTCAGTGACTAATATAATATTGTTAAAATTGTCTCAGAATGTGTCTTTTGCTATAGGGAATCATTTGAATTGTATAAGGCCATGGCATAAAGCAAGGAAACTGAGAATTTACATGGCAAACGTCATAAGTGCTATGTACCCAATGTAGTAACCTCACCAGGGGAACCTAATGAATCTCTATATAGGAGATTACTAAAAAAATAAAAAAAATAATACTTGTCTAGTACTTACTGCTAGCAATCTAAAGTTGAAAAGGGGGGGGGGGGTCGTTAGTTAAATAAGGATTCCTACCACAATATACTGAGATTTTCATAGTCTTTAATCATGTAGGAAATATTACCAAACAGCTTCTGGAACTAAAAATTGACAATCGAATGAATCTAGCCATAAATATTGAGTGTTGTGTCACCATGTAAAAGCGGGACTTGTGTATATATATATATATATATATATATATATATATATATATATATATATATATATATATATATATATATATATATATATATATATATATATATACATGCGGATAAATATGATAATGATCAACGCTACATACATTAGGAGGTCATTTTATGCCAAAAGCAAAGGACAGTTATAGATTTTTTTTTGTATATTTTAATATCACTTTACATAAACAAAATGTAACAGATTGACACATAAAGAGATCCAGGCTTGCACTGTACCAATTAATTGACATGACGTGTAACAAGATATCACTGCACTAAAAAACCGGACTGGACTTTGGGACGAAGAGCTTGCACTTTATACAGGGGGAAAAAAGCACACTGAAACCAGTAAATAGTCTGTTATGTGGACGCTTAGACTGGAAGGGTACAATGTATTTCACATTTGGGTACACATTTACTAGAACATTCTTGCCATCCATGGAAAAAAAAAAAAGAGCTTGCTTCCTTTCCCTCTGCACCCCACCCCAAAAAAACACATATATGCAGTGATCACAATTCCACATACCCCTTTTCACTTGTAATATAGCTATTTACAAAATCAACAGTACATTTTTGTTCAACTAATACTTCTGTATTTACAAAAAAAAAAAGGGCCGCCTGAAAAGACATGCAGATTGAGACCTCTAATTAGTGGTTCATTAAACCCTACACGGTTGGCATTTGGCCTGGCAAACTCTTCTCATGCACTCTACAATCCCCTTATATTTTTTTTTTGTTCTGCCAAGCCCTGAAGAAAATAGCAAAAAGGGTCTCATTCTTCATTGTTATTCCGTCCCGGCAGCTTTAGGATTAGATTCGAAGTGTTCATTAATCTCTGGAAGTCTTTTTTTTTTTTTTTAAATATGTGTTTAAACGTACCATTCGTTAAAATTTGATGAGAGCGTGCTGTGACTGGACGTGTGATGTACTGCTGAGGAGGAAGGGGATAAGGAACTTGTGGTCTGGTTTTCTGAAGTAGGAGACACGATTGTTGGGGGCGTTGAAGATTCATAGCCTGAGCTGGCTGCTGGAGAAGGTTGGGACCCCTGGGAAGTTGATTCGTGGACCTATAGAAAGAAGAAGAAAAAAATGAATCAGACACATAGCAATCAACCAGATCCCTTAAAAGATTTACATTTACCAGGACAAAGAGAGTTAAAAACTGAAAAAAAGACACCCAAAAAAAGAGTCCATCTAGTTCAACCAATAGAAGAAAAAAAAAAGAAGAAATAGGTATAAAATCCTCTATAAATAAATAAACAACCCTCATAATAAATTAAAAAAAACTCCATAATAAAAAAAATCCATAATAGAAAACCCAGGAATAAATAGAAATCCCCCATCATAGCTATAAAATAAGACTCCATAATAAACAGAAAACCCAGTTATAGAAATCCATAATAAACAAAAAAGAAAACTCTGTAATAAACAGAAAACCCAGTCATAGAAATCCATAATAAACAAAAATGAAAACTCCGTAATAAACAGAAAACCCAGAGAAATTCTCCATAATAAACAAAAAATAAAACTCCATAATAAACATATAGAAATCCCCATAATATCTAGAAATACTCCATTTTAAATTGAAAACCTCCATAATAAACATACCCCCCCCATAATAAATAGACAACCTCCATAATAAACAGACCCCCCCCCCCCTCCTCCTCATAATAAATTGAAAACCTCCATAATGAAAGGACAACCCCCTTAAGCTTCACAATAAAAAATAGAAAAGCTTCACAATAAATCGACAACCCCCCATACACCTCAATAAAAAAAAAAGAGACAAGCCCCCCCCCCCCCCCTCCCCCCACCCCCCCCCCCCCCCCCCCCCCCCCCCCAACCCCCCCCCCCCCCCCCCCCCCCCCCCCCCCCCCCCCCCCCCCCCCCCCCCACCCCCCCCCCCCCCCCCCCCCCCCCCCCCCCCCCCCCCCCCCCCCCCCCCCCCCCCCCCCCCCCATAGGCAGAAATCCTCTATAATAAATAGACAACCCTCATAATGAACAGAGAACCTTTATAATAAATAGACAACAGAAACATCCCTAAAAATAGACAAACTCCCACTAATAAGCAGTAAACCTCTATAATAAATAGCCCCCCCCCCCCCCCCACACACACACACACACACTAAACAGCAAAACGCAACAATAAATAGACCCCACTAATAAGCAGAAATCCTCTATAATAAATAGACCCCCCTCTACTAAACAGAAAACTCTATAATATACCCCCCAATATACAGGAAAGCAAACATAATAAACAAAAAGCCTCTATAATAGATTGGCAACCCCCATCATAAATAGCAAAAACTCTATAATAAATAGAAGGAAACCTATAATAAACAAATAATAATAAAAAAAATGGATGACTGATCTTCTGGGGTTCTTTTAGGATCCCTTATTTCTTATTTCAGTAAGATCACAATGGAATACAAGAGATTGGAGACGGTCTGTCATATCAGAAAAGCTTTTTTTGTGGCTTGCACAGTGGTTTGCCTACACAAAAGGAGGCTTCATCCAGTGCTGAAAACCTGGACAGTGGGAAAACTGGATGCCAAAGTCTCCCTGCAAGCTTGGATAGTAAAATAAACAAGGCTGAAAACCCAACTTTGCTACTTGAGAAATTTGGTATATTTTGGGTGGCTAGAGAAAACCTTGGTTGGGGATGTGGTGGCCTACAGGCAATTGTAGTCAACCAGCTTGGCACAGTTGATGATAGAAGACGTTAGCCACAATCATAAGGATCACTATAGTTCTAAGAGGCAGCACAAGGCTCTCTGCTCTGTCTATGGCATGGAGAGATGTAAAGTTACCTTCATGTGTTTTCTGAGGGAGCTCGGGTGGGTGTAGGACTTGTCACACATTTTACACAGATAGGGCTTGTCTGAAGTGTGGACGTGCATGTGTTTTTTACGGTCGCTGCTATTTGCAAATCGTCTGTCACAGCCTTCAAACTCACACTTAAAGGGCTTCTCACCTAATGCATAAAAAAAAACAAAGCAAAAAGATACATACATCACAATCTGTGTCTCATTTAAATAGTCCAACACATAGGAAAGCATGAGAAATGCAACATTTCTTTGTATTAACAAAAACATATCCATGTAGTTATTTATATAAGCATATTTGCTTCAATTATAAATCTTTTTTGTGTATATATTTGTCATCAATCACTCCAATATTGCTCTCTATAAAAAATAAACATGTCACAATTGTATCAGTCGTATGGATTGCATATTTATTTTTAATTCCCAAGACTTATATTAAACTTGAATATTTTAAAAGAAGTAAAGGGTATTAAAAGAATTATAAAAGCAAAAGACTAAAAAAATAAAAATAATAGTAAAAAAAACGTACATAACGACCCCCCCCCCCCCCTATACACAGACACAATAACACACATCCTCTGTCAAACCCCCAGATTTCCCCCAGACTTCGGTAGCATTGCTTTGATTGATGGCACGATCCCCTAACTCGATTTTTTAACAAATATTTGTCAATTCCGAGTGAAAATTGGATAATTGAATATTTAGCACAATTTTCCGCTGTAATACAATTAAGGTTATCCACATCCAGGCAGATTTGACAAGCAGACAAGTTTATCTTTTTTTTTTTTTTTTGTATGCTAGAAGAGCATCTATAAATAAAATCACGATGGGAAACAGAATAATATTTCTAGGCAGCCCAGAAAAAAAAAAACGGATATATGGATATAGAAAAATGTGTTACAGCATATTTTAATCAGGGTAACACAAATTAAAAACGAGATAGATAGATAGATCTATCTATATACATAGATAGATCTATCAAGCTATGGATAGATAGCTAGCTAGCTAGATAGCTAGCTAGATAGCTAGCTAGCTAGCTAGATAGATAGATAGATAGATAGATAGATAGATAGATAGATAGATAGATAGATAGATAGACGTATCTATCTATCTATATATATAGATATATATATAGCTGGGTCACAAAGAGAAAACGTTGACATTCGTTGAGTGTTTGTTGCCATTATGAACAACACAAAAAACGCAACACAAGTAAAATGAAAGTAATATAGTTGTAGTTATAATGAAAGAAATCTATTGCTATAGTGATGGTTGCAATAAAATGTAAAAAAAAATATAATAATAATACAGTGGTAGTGATAATAAATTAATAATAATATAGTGATAGTAACTTATATTAAAATTGAAAATTGTTTTATAGTGGTAGTAATAATGAAATAAATAATCTAGTGTTAGTTATAATAATAAAAAAAAAATAATCTAGTGGTAGTTATAATAAAAAAAAAATAATCTAGTGGTAGTAATAATAAAAAAAATAATAATCTAGTGGTAGTAATAAGATGGAAATAATAATCTAGTGGAAGTTATAATATAAAATAATATTATAGTGGTAGTGATAATAAAATGAAAATAATAATCTAGTGGTAGTTATAATACAAAGTAATATTATAGTGGTAGTAATAATAATATGAAAATGATAATCTAGTGGTAGTTATAATACAAAGTAATAGTATAGTGGTAGTAATAATAAGATACAAATAACAATATAGTGGTAGTTATAATAGGATAAAGTAAATAATAATATAGTGATAGTAATAATAAAAAAGTAGGATTTTTTTTTTTTGGGGGGGGGGGGTGGTCTTGAAATAAAAAGTGGGTACCTGTGTGAGTCCTTTTGTGGATTTTCAGGTTTTCTGACCTGGCAAAGACTTTCCCACAGCCAGGGAAGGGGCAAGGGAAGGGTTTTTCCCCTGTGTGGACTCTGATGTGGTTGACCAGTTTGTATTTGGCTTTGAAAGGCTTTCCTTCTCTGGCACACTCTTCCCAGAAGCAGATATGATTGGACTGCTCGGGTCCTCCAACATGCTCCACCGTGACATGGGTGACCAGCTCGTGCATGGTGCTGAAAGTTTTGTTGCACGACTTTTTGGGGTTGGACAGTTGCTCGGGCTCAATCCACTTACAGATGAGTTCTTGCTTGATGGGTTGCCTCATGTATCTGAAGAAGGCCCCGGCTCCATGGTGGGCAGCCATGTTCATGTTCATAGGGCCATAGCCATGGAGTTGGGTGGAGGCGTAGTGCTCGGACCTGGGGCTAGTGACTTGTCCATACTGGTCGGGTCGGCCATACATGTCCCCGGAGAAGCCCAGCCTCATCTGCCCGTTCACCACGTTGGGGGAGCCATGCCCTGCAGCTTGTTCGTGCAGCCCCGGGAAGATAAGGTGTCCGGTGGCGTCGGTGTGTCCGTGCGGTCCTCCGAACCCCCCCGCCGAGGCGAAGAGGCTGTGCTGGGCGCTGGCGGCTTCCCCGAAGCCCCGGTTTCGGAATAGAAAGTCCCGGGTGGAGTTGAAGGCGGCACTGGAGTAGGAGCTGACATGACCAGGGTGGTGGTGGTGGCCCAAAGCGGCGGCGGCATAGCCCGGAGCCTGAGAGGTGAACGCCGTCTGCTCATGCCCGCCGGGGTTGATCTTGAAGGCGCCCATGCCGTCGGCGAACGGGTTGATGCCCAAGCCCACCTCGCGCTCCGTCACGTCTCCGGTGGAATGGTGTCGGGAAGAACCGAACGTGGTGACCCCTATGGATGGGTATTGGGGTCCTGCGTCCAGGAGCATGGTGATCGGTTAGTGTAGCAGACAAAACAAGAGGGCCAACACACAGGAGGACACCGATCTAGATCTTCTCCTCCTTCACATGGGCGACCAAGATCTCAGCACAACTTGTCACGATGGG
>CM053028.1:417824032-417831532 GCA_028564925.1 Lithobates sylvaticus | reverse complement strand
TACTGGTGAAGGCAAGGAGAGCTTTAAAGGAGCTTATCAGATTTAATTAAGTCTGCGATTGTTTTATTCTCCATAATGGGGGAGGATCTGATTGTTCTCCGCTCTAATGCGAAATAATGCCAAATTAGCAGATACATTTGGGTTTGCAATCTTTTTTTTTAGGGCAAAGTACAAGCAAGATGATGATGAGTGCCAAGAAGTGCGAAGTTAATGATCTCTGCAATCTAGACTTGTGTGTGTGCTGCTGCCTTTTGTTTTTAAAGAGACACGCAGAACATAGGCCCTTCATTGCCTTTTTTCTTTTTTTCTTTTTTATTATTTGTATTTTCTGTTGCTGGAAATGCAGTTACTGCCTCTAGATAGTGTTGAAGGATACATCTATTGAAGTCACCGACTTTTGAAATGCCTTAGAGTTTGACCCCTGACCCCAGACCAACCACATGTGCACATGGTGAGTCCAGAGGATGGAGAAGTAAAGAAGAAAAGCTAGGAAGCGTTTTGATTTCTGTGTCCAGCGAATAGAGAGATGCTTTATGTACAGTCATAGGACAGAAGGTTTGCCCCATCATTAGCCTGTCTTCACACTTACATATGGACCTGCCTTGTCTGACCAAACATTGCCACAAGTTTATCCAGGTGCTGTTATATGAGACACGTCCAAAAGTGTCAACAGCAGCAACTTGTTCCCTATAAGAACACTTTTCCATTCATTTACTTCGCATTGATCTCTTTTGAAGTCCGAAAAAAAAAAAAAGTACAGTACTATATATATAGATAGCTGCTAGGCACATATGGTTAGGTATGTGTTTTATTATCTTTCTTTCTTTCTTTCTTTTTTACATATAGATATAGCTGATATGGCACATATGGTTAGGCATATGTTTTATTATCTTTCTTTCTTTCTTCTTTCTTTCTTTCTTTCTTTCTTTCTTTCTTTTTTTTATATATAGATAGCTGATATGGCACAATTGGTTAGGTATGTGTTTTATTATCTTTCTTTCTTTCTCTTTCTTTTTTATATATAGATAGCTGATATGGCACAAATGGTTAGGCATGTGTTTTTTTTTTTTTCTTCTTTCTTTCTTTTTTTCTTTCTTTCTATCTCTTTTATATATAGATAGCTGATATGGCACATATGGTTAGGTATGGGTTTTCTTTTCTTTCTTTCTTTCTTTCTTTTTTCTTTCTTTCTTTCTTTTTCTTTCTTTCTTTCTTTCTTTCTTTCTTTTTTTTATATATATAGATAGCTGATATGGCACAAATGGTTAGGCATGTGTTTTTTTTATCTTTCTTTCTTTCTTTCTTTCTTTCTTTCTTTTTTATATATAGATAGCTGATATGGCACATATGGTTAGGCATGTGTTTTATTATTTTTCTTTCTTTCTTTCTTTCTTTCTTTCTTTCTTTCTTTCTTTCTTTCTTTCTTTCTTTCTTTCTTTCTTTCTTTCTTTCTTTCTTTCTTTCTCTCTCTCTCTCTCTTTCCTTCCCTTAATCTCATATTCCCCAAACTTCTGTAAAGGAAGTAGCCTACATCGTCAATTCCCAGTTCTATGACCCGTTCTCGCTCTATTCACGCCAGTGAATATTTCAAACATATGTAGACCAAATGATGCGTTTTAGAATTGGACACAAAGCACAGCGCAAGTTCAACTCTATACAAAATGCAGGTTTGACAACAAAATGCTCCATTTAAAACGCAGCACAAATATTGCTACTGGAAAATGAACTGACATGTGGATCTATATGCGGGAGCGGATATGGACTTTTTATTATCAGTAGTATTATTATTTATAGCCTTAGTGCTATTACATGGGATAGGTTTTCATTTATAGACTCTTGGCTGGTTTACTAAAGGAGTTGAGGAAATGTACACAATTAATTATGCGAATGTTGACTGCAATTATCTAATCATGTGCAGGTAAAAGAAGCGAAGAGGAATATGCTTTACATATGATTGGCTCATTAAAGTGAAATCACAGAATTTATTGTGTAAACATTTAGTAAATTAGCCTTTATACGTAGGGTTTAGTTAAAAGGTATGTTTTCCTTAGGCCCACCCCTTTGCCTTTACTATACATTTGGGAAAATTAATATATATAAAAATAAACACACATACTTATCTCTATCTATCTATCTATCTATCTATCTATCTATCTATCTATCTATCTATCTATCTATCTATCTATCTATCTGTCCTTCCATCCGCCCGTCCGTCCGTCTGACTGTCTGTCTGTCTGTCTGTCTATCTATCTGTCTGTCTGTCTATCTATCTATCTATCTATCTATCTATCTATCTATCTATCTGTCTGTCTGTCTGTCTGCCTGCCTGTCTGTCTGTCTGTCTGTCTGTCTGTCTGTCTATCTATCTATCTATCTATCTTGTTCAATAATTTTTATTGAAAATTTTTCAGCAGTATTATCTATCTATCTATCTATCTATCTATCTATCTATCTATCTATCTATCTATCTATCTATCTATCTATCTATCTATGTATACTAAAGGCAAAGGGTTGGGAGGGAGAGCTATACATATATAGATATATATTTATATATCACTGACATGGCTTGTGTGATATATATGTGTTGACTATCTGATACACAAAAAAGTAATATTCTATAAGAAAAATAAGTGTGGAGCACATTAATTTAATAACCAGTGAGGAATGGCTTGTGTCTGTGCATTTGGTATCCTATATAATAAAATTTGCATATCAGCAATATGAATACAGTGCATTTTTTTTTTAATATCAATGTAGAATATCTGTCTTTAATGGTGCGTGTGCATTTGATATCCTATATACAACATTAGCATATGAGCAATATGGACACAGTGCAAATTAGTTGAATGGAAATGTAGAATGTCTGTCTTTTATGGTGAGTGTGTGTTTGATATTATATATAAAATATTAGCATATCAGCAATATGGATACAGTGCAAATTAATTAAATGTAAAATAACTGTCTTTTATGGTGTGTGTGTATATTTGATATCCTATATACAACATTAGCTTATCAGCAATATGGATACAGTGCAAATTAGTTTAATGGAAATGTAGAATATCTGTTTTGTTTGACATGTGTGTGTGTATTTGATATCCTATATGTAACAACATTAGCATATCAGAAATATGGATACAGTGCAAATTAGTTTAATGTAATTGTAGAATATTTGTCTTGCCTGGTGTGTGTATGTAAAGTACATCAGTTGTAAGTGAAGTAGACTGCGTGCCTTGTAACCAGGTTTACAGTCGAGCCTTGTACTAAGAAGAGCACAAAATCCAAAGGAATGCGAGCAGGAATCCCTAGCTGTGTGCCATCAGTAAGTGGAAACATGACCAGTACATTGAAAATCATAGTCAGAAATCCTTCTGGGAAATCTGCATGCAGAGACTGGTCATGCTTCAAATGTGTGCCATACCATTTAGATTTGGCAAAGTACATCCAGATCCAATAAAACGTGCATTATTAAACAGTCAGAGGAAATGGACTTGCTGTATTACTTATTAAAACATCCAAATCTGTTTCAATTTTCCAGGATGGACTCCCATAGCATTGCTCAGAGTAACACAGGATGGCTTGCTGCATCCCCCTAAGCAGGCAGGAAAATAGAATGAAGATCCCAAGTAAGTTTAAAATATGCCCTGGTGGAGGCTCAGAGGGGACCATATATTTCTGGAGCTTTGTTTGCCAGTTAACTTGCAACCAACACAAATCACTGACATAACACCCCGCCACTAGAATGTGCTTAATCCCGCTCGCTGGTCATTCATTTGGAGCTCCTAGAATTAATATTTGACGGCTCTCTCATTGTAACATCCACCCCTGACCCTGTTTGACTGCATTGTCACATTACTCTATGACATATTCATCTGGAATTCATTTACGGACGATTTGATTGGAATGAGGTTTGACATGTATTGGATCTTATTAAAAAAGGACACTTTGATCTTGCTGATGGGGTTTACATGATATGTATCATCCTTACTAGGGATACCATGCTTTCACAATGTGGTGGCTACCAGGACTCTGCACAATGAGCCCTAAGCAGTGGCTGGTGGTGACTGACGCCTCATTTGACAGATATACCTTAATCTGAAAGCTGATCTGTCACCAAACCCTGGGCTAAGGAGGACTGATCGCTCACCTACTACTCCCTAGGTGTCTAACTTAGCGCCACTAACGCAATCAGAGCGCAAAACATAGCTGAGTGCCGCAAACACAAGGTGCTGAGAGCTATAGGTTATCCAGAGCACTTCAAATTGCCATGTACTCTACTCCATTAGATAGGCACTCATACAGATATAACCCTATTTAAAGCTGTAGTAAAGTACATTAAGTAAGCAACTCGAATAGCAACCCCAGCTATTGAACAAGCAAAGATATCTGTACCTAAATAAATTCAGTGAGACTCTATATATATATATATATATATATATATATATATATATATATATATATATAGTATCTCACAAACGCGAGTACACCCCTCACACATTGTTAATATTTTATTATATCTTTGCATGTGACAACACTGAAGAAATTACTCTTTGCTACAATGTAAAGTAGTGAGTGTACAGCTTGTATAACAGTGTGAATGTGCTGTCCCCTTAAAATATATATATATATATCTGTGTGTGGTGTAGGTATATATATATATATATATATATATATATATATATATATATATATATATATATATATATATATATATACATACACCACCACACACCACACACACACACACATATAATTTATTTAATTAATGCTGGAAAACACTTAAAGCTTATGGTATATGTGCAATATATGCAATGTGGATGTGCAACATAAATATAAAGTATGTTGCATACATAGACAACAAAAACAGATATGGAGAAATGTGTGTGCGTGTGTAGGAGCCCAGTATGAAGTATTATTAGTGGGGTGACACCAAGGCCAGAAATCTGCTCTGTTTTTGATATTACATTATATATTACATTATATATTTGTATGATGTTTCCAAATTTTTCTGATGTTTTGCTGTTAATAAAAATCTCACGCATTTTCTATGAGAGAACAGAGCACTAGCCCAGATGTTTTGTGTCTCCACTGAGCAGTCACATAGAAGAGGCCCTGGCCCATGCACAGACCGATCTATGAAATCCCCAGGCTTACAGCAGGCCACATTATAATTAGGTAAGATATCTGTCCGCATGCTGAATCTACAAGTTACCTCGACAAAGTTGGCTTCGAAGTTACCACTGCTAAGAATTTGAATCCCATCTTTTTTTTATTTTGCATCTACATCATGTACAAATGTAACATGCCATATTTGCTATGTTTCATTCCAATAAAGAGGAAGCTGTTCTGGATCTCACAACTGTTCTTGTGTGTGCTATTCTAGATATTTCTAATGTCTCAGAGAAATATGTGAACTGTAAATACACTTTCAAATGAAAAACATACCATAGCTAAATTGCAACTCCTATCATGCCTTTTTATTTACCCCTGATGGGAAATCTGAAATTAATTCGTCAGCAGCAGAACTTTGTCTTGTATGCAGCTATTGGTATTGATCAATTACGTGGTGTCAACATTTCCTGTTATCTATGTATCTGAATATCGATCTGTACAATTTTAAGCTCAAAGCAAAGGAGTATTTTTTGGCCTATTTACTTCTATATTTCCATTTCCAGCCAAGAAATAGGTAGGTATATTACATTTTGATGCAGAGGCCGAATCTGCTGCTGAGTTTTATCCAACAATTCAGACGCAAATGAATACAAAAGAAACACTTTTGCAGAAATGATATATATATATATATATATATATATATATATATGTATATATATATATATATATATATATATATATATATATATATATATCTATATCTATATAGATAGATAGATAGATAGATAGATAGATAGATAGAGAGATAGAGATAAATAGATAGATAGATAGATAGATAGATAGATAGATAGATAGATAGATAGATAGATAGATAGATAGATAGATAGATAGATAGATAGATAGATAGATAGATAGATAGATAGATAGATAGATAGATATGCTAAGGCACATTTAATTGGTGCGTATGTAGTTTGATCGCTTGTAAAATAGCAATAATTGCCAGATTTGAAAACCTGCTTGTACTTCAATACCTCTACAGAGAGGCTTATAACATATTTACTTAAATAAATAAATTAGTTAATACATGCAGCTTGTCTAATGTGGCCAATTTGAAGGAGAACACGAGTTTGTATATTCTACAGAGACATACACATACATCTTTCTATAGTCAGGATCTTAAAATCTTATGGAGGGGACATTTTTGTTTGTGCAATATATTTCTGATCCTTTCATTGTAGCAGAGGTAGCGATATGATATGTTATGTGTGTTCTGAAATAGACAGTCTAGGTAAGCAGTGACAGCTGAGAGGGTCCAGTAAAATGTACTACAATGTTTAAGCAATCTCAACACAACTTTTTTTTTTTTTTTCAATGATCAATAGTTTGCCATGAAGTTGCTCATTTGATCTATCAGCAGTACATCGGCGCTATTAGTTTTCCATCTCTCTCTCTCTATATATATATTCTGTATGAAATATATATATTTGATAAAGTGAAATTATAGCACTCAAGATTACAGAATGTATATATATATATATATATATATATATATATATATATATATATATATATATATATATATATATATATATATATATATATATATATATATATATATATATATATATATATATAAAGAAAGAAAGAATTTTTATATATATATATATATATATATATATATATATATATATATTTTTTTTTTTTTTTTTTCTGCTGCAAGTGATAAACTAAACACCGCTCCACTATCTCTACTCTACCTAGTATTAAAAAGAACCTGTATACAAATTATTTCACTTGTTACTCAAATAGTAAAATATATACAATTCAAGATATATGCATACTTCCATATTTTGGAAACTACAGCTCAATAACGGTTACAAAAAAATAACAGTTGTATTATTAGTAAGCCACATCAAACAATAGCCTTGGCATTCACATAGAATTGGCACAGATCCTTAAAATGTACATTAGCAAAAAAAATAAAAAATCTTTGTTGTGTATAGTAAAAAAAAAAAAAAATCTTTAACGTTTTTATCTTTCAAATTTTGGTCTGTTTGAACAACAACAAAAAAAAGAAAAAAGAAAAAGCGTGTCTGAAAACACCAGGCAACAGTGTTGTTTGTGAGAGGGGGGAGCAAGGCATGGTGCCCAGCTGTGCGCAGGCGCAGTGCTGAGTCCCCCCACACCCCCTCCTTAATCCATTCAGTCTCCAGCAGGACCTGTCAGTGGTGACGTCAATCATGTGGAGATAGCCAATCATAGAGAGCGGTTATTGTTGAGCTCTCTGGGCAGTAGCAGTGTCTGTGAATCTCTATTCAGTGCCTCAATGCTTCCTGCTGCTGCTTCTCAAGCGTAGGGGATTCCACTTAGACATAAAAGAAAAAAAAAAAA
>CM053028.1:417686532-417819032 GCA_028564925.1 Lithobates sylvaticus | reverse complement strand
CGTGGGGGAAGCTAGGAGTTATTACACATTGCCAGACACAGCAAAATAAATACATGCAAAAGCCAGGCCTAGCACACAAACAAGCCAAGCAGGCCACGTGTGTTGTAGCAGAGACTAGACTCCATTCACAAAGCACTAGGATAAGGATGCTGATTTTCACAGTGACAGTTGTAGGCTACGTCCAATGAGATCCTGAAATTACAGTCACATGGCTAAAATAAAGATCTGATCGTTATGCTGCAGTTTAGAGAATTGAGCCTATTTCAGCTTCTGGCTTCAGATATACAATCAAATTTAGGGGAAATATAAATAAAATGATACCTTAATCTAGGAAATAAATACATAAATAAATAAAATGATACCTTAATCTAGGAAATAAATAAATAAAATGATACCTTAATCTAGGAAATAAATAAATAAATAAATAAAATGATACCTTAATCTAGGAAATAAATAAATAAAATGATACCTTAATCTAGGAAATAAATAAATAAATAAATAAAATGATACCTTATTCTAGGAAATAAATGAATAGATAAATAAAATGATACCTTAATCTAGGAAATAAATAAATAAATAAATAAAATGATACCTTAATCTAGGAAATAAATAAATAAAATGATACCTTAATCTAGGAAATAAATAAATACATAAAATGATACCTTAATCTAGGAAATAAATAAATAAATAAAATGATACCTTAATCTTATTGTAATATTGAAGGGAGTAAACCCTATAGGGAGATTCTATCTTTAGTAAATGGGTCTCATCAACTGATGTCTATTGTTTCTTATAGCAACCAGTCAGCTTCCAACTGCCAGTGCAGAAATTACAGTTCTACAAGCTTTGTGATTGGTGGTTATGGACAATAAGGCATCTTTTTGCTAGCACTCTTTGCATACATATCCCTAAAGCCTTTTGGTAAGTCTCTGTGGGTCCTGTTGGAAGCCTATGACAATATACAGAGTCAGAATTTGGGGACCCCAAGTGGATTATCCAGATCAGAAGTCTTCCTTCTACTTGTGCTGAAGCTGTCTGTAAATATTCCAAATAGTGTCCTAAACGTTGGCCAGCTAGAGATGCTGGTTTCCCCCTTCAATCAGGCAGTCTGGATAGGAGACATTATAAATGTCTCCTGTATTCAGTGGGCCTATAGTAAATCCGTCCCATGTGTAACACCAGAGAAGGTTTAAATAGGATTTTCTGCGGGCCTAGTGACCCCTGCATTCATAATACGGTTATGTGCCTTCCCTCTGAGACTACAGCACAAGTACATCTAATAAAAAGACATTCTAGGAGCAATGATGATAAATAACCTTTGGTAACTAACCACTCAGCCAGAGACATTGAGCAATGATTTCTGATTGGTTCATAAGGCTTTCAACACCTTTCGGTTTATTGCATGTATTAAATATTTTAGTATAAATAAAGGCGGTTTTGAGCCTTCATTACACATTTAGAACGTCACAATGATCAGCTTTCAGGGCTGGTTTTAGAAAATACTTCCCCATGTAGAAGCAAATGGTGAAGAAAGCAGTGATGTGCAGGATATGTCACCTCATCAGAAAGGCTGCATTGTGTGTAGTTGCTGTATGGTTGTCTCTTTATACACTATACAGTGCACTCCACCTGTATGACCACCACCACACTACAACTTGCTCATGAAATATTCAGAGGATGGAGCAGGAAACACTGATCTTCTCCATCCACACTGGACTTAAAAAAAAACGCCAGTTCCATTGGCAGAAAAAAAAAAACGCTCAGCCGTTTTTTTCTGCAAAGGATTGAAGAATTTGTAAGCATAGAGCCATATCATAGAGCGTTTTATGTAGAGTTGCTTCAATCAAAAACGCAAACCAGAAGGTTTTATTTTTTATTTTTTCACTTATGCACACTGGCTAAGATCGCTGCTTATAAAAGAGTTGTGTGTGCTGCCTATAGAAGCAGCTCAATGTTATCCTATGGGGGTTATTTACTAAAGGCAAATCCACTTTGCACTGCAATTGCACTTGAAAGTAAAGTCGCTGTAGATCTGAGGGGGACATGCCAGGAAAATAAAGGAAAATAAAAAACAGCATTTTAGCTTGCACATGATTGGATGGTAAAATCAGCAGAGCTTCCACTCATTTCAGATCTACCCCTTAGAATTAGAGCGACTGCACTTCCAAGTGCATTTTCTGTGCAAAGTGGATTTGCCTTTCTTAAATAACCCCCTATGTGTCCATGCACATTCCATTACAGGCATTTTTTTAAGCTCAACTTTTTTTTAGAGGCAGGAAAAAAAAAAAAACCTTCTGGTTTTCTTTTCTGATTGGAGTTTTCTGATAGAGAAAATGCAAAACTCTCCTAAACTCACCTCTGTACAAAAATGCTCTCTGCTTTCTCATATGGAGCATTTTTTGTACAAAGTTTGGGAGACTTTTCATTTTTTTTTCCAGTAAGCTCCAATCAGAAACTCAAACCAGAAGTTTTTTTTTTTCTGCCTCTAAACCTTGAGCTCAAAATATGCCTGTAATTATACTAATGTGTATGTACACACTGGGCATTATTTATAAAAGGCAAATCCACTTTGCACTAGAAGGGCACTGCAAGTGCAGTCACTGTAGACCAAGGGGGACATGCAAGGAAAATAAAAATCAGCATTTTAGCTTGCATGATTGGATGATAAAACCAGCAGAGCTTCCCCTCATTTCAGAACTACCCCTCAGATTTAAAGCGACTGCACTTCCAAGTGCACTTTCTAGTAATGCAAAGTGGATTTGCCTTTTGTAAATAACCCCCTAGGATAACATTGAGCTGCTTCTACAGGCAGAACACAAATGGAGCCTATGAGCATTTTTTTTACTGCAAGGGGGACAGAGGCTTTCTAAGCCCAGTGTGCATGGAGCCAAGCAACTGGCATTTTTTTTAAAGCCTAGTGTGCATGGAGCCAAGCAACTGGCATTTTGTTAAGCCCAGTGTGCACAGAGAAACTTTGCATAAAAAAAACGCTCTGTGTGAGCGTTTTTTTTTTTTTTTGTCAAGGGAACTGGCATTTTTTTAAGCCTAGTGTGCATGGAGCAACTTTGTATAAAAAACGCTCTATACGAGCGTTTTGTTTGTTTTTTTGCCAAGGGAACTGGCATTTTTAAGCCCAGTGTCAGGATTCAGCTGCTTCTACAGACAAAACACAAAACTCCTGTTCCTGTAGAAGCATTGGGGGTTATTTATGAAAGGCAAATCCACTTTGCACTACAAGTGCAAACTACAAGTGCAAAGTGCAGTCACTGTAAATCTGAGGGGTAGATCTGAAATGAGGGGAAGCTCTTCTGAATTTATCATCCAATCATGTGCAAGCTAAAATGCTGTTTTTTATTTTCCTTGCATGTCCCCCTAGGATCTACAGCGACTTTACTTCCAAGTGCAATTTCAAGTGCACTTTGCATTTGTAGTTTGCACTTGTAGTGCAAAGTGGAGTTGCCTTTAGTAAATAACCCCAATGTTTTTTTTTTTTAAGCCAGTGTGCATGTCTTGTCTCTGAGCAGAAAGTCATTTGGAAAGACTGGGTATTATTTACTAAATCCGGAGAAAAAAAAGAGGTACACAGCTAGAGTTGGTTCTATAGAAAGACCAGAATGCATATTTAATTTTCTCATAAAATGCAACCTAATTGCTATTAGCAACAGCTCTTGTTTTGTGCTGAGGGTCTTCTTCTGGCATTATAATGATCTTCTGCTCATTGAAGTATGTAGTGTCTGTTATAATCACAATTGTTGGTAGTACATGCTGATATCATATCATATCTGCTATTTGCGTCATACTTCTAATGAAATACGAGGCAATGGACGAATATAACCGTTATCTCTGTGTGTAGGTGTGTGTGTGTGTGTGTGTGTGTATACAATGGCATCATCTTTTTTTCTGAAGCTTAAATAAAAGTGTGTGAACAATGTAGCGACCTAGTAAATTGATAATGAATAAAGGAAGAGTAAAATGATGATGGCTGCTGTAATATGATTGAGATTCTTGAAATTCTTACGTGTTGTGCTTTGTTTTTTTTGTTTTTTTAGGGGAAAAACCCTTTAAGTGCGAATTTGAAGGCTGCGACAGACGCTTTGCCAACAGCAGCGACAGAAAGAAACATTCCCACGTCCACACCAGCGACAAACCGTATAACTGTAAAGTGAGAGGCTGCGACAAATCGTACACACATCCCAGCTCCTTGAGGAAACATATGAAAGTGCACTGCAAATCTCCTCCTCCCAGCTCAGGCTATGAATCCTCCATCCCTTCCCTTGTGTCCCCTTCTTCTGATTCAGGACAGGACCCTGCAGCCACCTCTTCTCACACCGATCGCCTGTCCTCCTCCTCCCAGGCCAATCTGAGTGAATGGTATGTGTGCCAAGGCTCAGGGGCAAGTGGCATCCCTACCCCTCCTAGCCACACTCCTTCACCTGAGCATCGGAAGGCTTCCTACAACAACTGTGACTCTAGGCCGAATTACTAGAACTCCTCTCAGCCCAGTGTAATGAGAAATCCTATTTTCTAATGACTGGAGAGATCGCCCTTGTCTGTGCCTGTTATGGAGTAGGGAGTGGGCTAATGAATGGGACATGGTGGCTAGCATCAATGCACTTGGGACGTGGACACAAAATCAAAGCTATATGTGTGTGAGGGTCTCTTGGAAGTGGACAAATAAAATTCTACCCATCCTGTGTTTAATCAGAAAAGCACACTATTGAGAATTTACTGCCCTGTTTGATTACTGATCACCCTTCAGGATCAATCTTATCAATGAGCCAAAGTCATTTCATTATTGAGGGTTCCCAACCGCTGCCCACTGGTGTCTGCCATGGTCCCTCCCACGGTGTTCTCAGATCTTTGTTAGCTGCAGTGCTAGTGCTTTTCTAAACTTGTCATTCTTTTGTTACTGCTTTGTATAAAAAGAACAACAAAAGTATTTTATTAGTTGTCATGGTCAGTCAAATGTATATACAGAGCGATCAGATGGCTCCAGGCTGGTGTATATATTTCTTTTTTTTTTTGGATGCATAAGGGACCAAACCTGGCCGCATGGACTGTTGTATAGAAGGTGTAATTATTTTATTATAAAAAATGTTCACAGTGATGTGCAAAAATCGGTATTGTACAGACAGAGTATCAGACATGTTTGTGACGTCTTACTGGGTTTTCAAGAGGGGCGACTTACAAGAACATATTCCATGTACTGTAAAATAAACATTTTTTGTACCAAGGAAATCTGAATTGCTTTCTCTTAAGTCAGACTGTGATATACTATGCACTGTGCTATATTATGTGGTATATTATTGGGACTCACACTGTGGTATACTATATACTGTGCAATACTATGCCCTGTGGTATATTATGTGGTATAATATTGGTGCTTACACTGTGGTATACTATGCACTGTGGTATACCATGCACGTGGTATACCGTACACTGTGTTTACTATGCACTGTGGTATACAATGCACTGTGGTATACCATGCACTGTGGTATACTATGCACTGTGGTATACCTTGCACTATGGTATACCGTGCACTGTGGTATACTATGCACTATGGTATACCGTGCACTGTGGTATACCGTGCACTGTGGTATACCATGCACTGTGGTATACTATGTGGTATATTATTGGTGCTTTATCTTAAGCCAAACTGAGGTATACTATGCACTTTGGTATAACTGGTATACTATGTTCTATACTATGCACTGTGGTATACTGTGTGCTATACTATTAGTGTTTTCTCTTATAGTCAAACTGTGGTATGCTATGCATTTTGGTATACTATGTAGTATATTATTGGTGCTTTTTTTAAAGGGCAACTGTGGTATACTATGCACTGTGGTATACTATGCACTGTGGTATATATGGTATACTATGTATGTGCTATACTATGCACTGTTACTATGTGGTATACCATTGGTGCTTTCTCTTAAGGCAAACTGTGGTATGCTATGCGCTGTAGTATACTATGCACTGTGGTATACAATGCACTGTGGTATATGTGGTACACTATGTGCTATACTATGCACTGTGGTATGCTATGCACTGTGGTATATTATGTAGTATATTATTGATGCTTTCTTTTAAGGCAAACTGTGGTATACTATGGGATATATTATACTATTAGTGCTTTATCTTAAGCCAAGCAAAGGTATACTATGCATCGTGGTATAGTACTATGTGCTATTCTATTGGTGCTTTCTCTTAAGGCAAACTGTGGTATGTTATGCAATGTGGTATACTATGTGGTATAGTATTGGTGTTTTTTTAAGGCAAACTGTGGTATACTTTGGGGTACACTGTTGGTGCTTTCTCTTAATCCAAACTAAGGTATACTATGCATCGTGGTATACAATGTTTTATATTATCGATGCTTGATTTTAAGGCAAACTTTGGTACACTGTGCACTACTGTATACTGTACTGTGGTGTGCTATGTGGTATACTAAAGTAAAACTGTGGCACACTATGCACTGTGGTATACTATGTGGTATACTTTTGGTGCTTTCTCTTATAGTCAAACTGGCATACCATGCACTAAAGTATACTATATGGTACACTATTTCTTTCAGTCAGACTGTGCTATACTGTGCACTGTGGTATACTATTAGTGTTTTCTCAAACTGTGGTATACTATGCACTGTGGTATAATATGTGGTATACTATTAGTGTTTTTTTCCTAAGTCTAACTGTTGTATACCCTGCACTGTGGTATACGAGGTATACTATAGTTGCTTACTATTAAAGTCACACTGTGGTATATGTTTAGTGCTTTCTCAAACTGTGGTATACTATGCACTGTGGTATATTATGTGGTATACTATTAGTGCTTTTTTTCTAAGTCAAACTGTTGTATACCCTGCACTGTGGTATACAAGGTATACTATAGCTGCTTACTATTAAAGTCCCACTATATTATGCACTGTGGTATACGTTTAGTGCTTTCTCCTAAACTGTGGTATGAACTGCGATGGGATATATTATTAGTGCTTTCTGATTAGTCAAACTGTCATATAGTATGCACTGGAGTGTAAAGAGAACCTACTCTCAACTGTTAATATAAAGCTATACATCTAGCAGGAGGGGGTAAATAAATGACAATAAAAGAGCTGAATGTTCTCCTTTCCTGGAGAATTCCTAGGGGGAAAGTATATCTCAGCTCCAGAAATCATGGATTTGTGCTGAGGTCCCTTTAATTCCATAGTGTCCATATTGAAGGGCCATTATTCCCAATCCTTTATTCAAAAGTACTGCAACCCATACAGAATCTAGAGCTCCATATACTCTAATAACATACCTGATCCCCCATGTAGCCTATCTGTACTTCTTCTATGTTAACAACCATGTTATTGTGAGTGAGGCTAAAGGGAAAAATGCAACACCCTCCAATTGGAAATCGTTGTGAGCAGTTTTTAATTTTTTTATTACTTATTTATTTTAAATTAGTCATTAATGAGTAATGGTTCCACTGACCTTCTAAACTCGTGCTGATTTTTCTGAATCTAGAGGGAAATAAATTTGAAATCCCTGCCCAGGTTTTTGAATTGCTATGGGGTTGATTTACTATAGAGTTGCACCCAGAACTTAGTAAATGTGCTCTGCTCATTTCCATCACCTTATCATATGCATGCAATTTTTTTTTCTTGCACCTGATTGGGTTTACGAAGCTTTTCCACATTGACATTTAGAAAAATTAGTGAAACTGCACTTGCAAAGTGCATATTCCATTTGCCTTTAGTATACCAAGCCCTGAGATGTTTGACCCATCTATTTCTCTACATGGTGTGTTTTATTTTGGGTCGGTTGTTAAAAGAGCAACAGTTCAAGTATAGAATCAGATTTGATGTTCTATAAAGTGATGGTCCATCATGTGTAAAAAGAATCTAGCTGGCCCAATCTAGCAGGCAGGTCTTCCAATCTTCACCTTTCCTCTTCTCCAAATGGTGCCTTTGGCTTTGCTTTGCCACGAATGGAAAAAAAAAAAAAAATGTGTGCTGAGCATCTGCACAGCACTTTGCATATGAGAGATAAGATCTGCTTGCCATTCTTGTCTTTGGGGGTGTGAATTTCTCAAACTGTTTGCTTCTATAGGCTAATCACCTTTAATTTTTCATTTCCTTGTTACAGATGTCTGCCCTGTTGCTCTCAAGGTAATCTAGACAGTCACAGCTGAAAGCTTGAATATTATGCTTTAGACATCAAAGCCTCTCCCTCTACAAAGAAGTATTCTTCTGAACGGTGGATCTTCATGGTAAGTTAGGATTTCTATGGCAATGGGCAAGTCATACTTAATTCTTGAAAAGGCTCAAGTCTGGAGTCTCTCCATTCTATTCATCCAGGACATAATATTTACGTAGAAAGGAGTCTTTTCTCTTGTGTGTACACGTATATATTTTTTTTAATTTTTTTTGTTTGTTTGACTCCAGCTAAATCATTTTCATTTAATTTCCAGTAAACAAAAAACACGCGAATGGGCACTTGTCCCAGATCATAATAAAAAAAAAAAAAAAAAAAATGGAGAAGAATGTTGGGAAGAAAAGGGGGCCTCCTGAATTGAGGCGTCAGGAAACTTTTGTTGGGGGCTTTCTTCACTGATCAGAGAATTCATTTTGATTTGATGGCCAAGTTTCAAAAGGCAAGGAAATGGTTTTTAAGGGAGAAGAATGGAAGAAAAGCCTAATCAAGTTCGGGTTGTTCAAAGGGGTCTGTTTTTTTTTTTTTTTTTTGGGGTTGAAAGTGTGAGTTTTATGGTGCATCAGCATGGCACGTTAGGGTCTCTATGGTAATGAGAGGAGCAATAGCAAGCTGCCATCAAAGGAGGCACACTCCATTTAAGACACAGTCTATTAAGATACATTTGGTGTGACCTTTGCCTTCCTGCTAGCTTAATACTACGAATCATCCTTTGCCCATACATACCACTATATTTATTAGCATGCCTATGTATCATTTTATAAATATCTATCTATTTATAGTTATTTTTTTTATTACTATAGATCTATTTGCAGGATCACTCTACAAAACGAGAGCAATGTTAAAAAAAAAAAAAAAAAAAAAGCCCCCCCCCCCCCCCCTTTTGCTTTAGTGAATACCCCCCCCCCCCCCTTTCATTTGGGCAAACAAGGCTATTTAAAACAAACAACATTATAGAACGAGCAAATACCTAATTGGGTGGGTGGGACAGCCATGTAGTATATAGACTATAGGGAGGAGGACTATTACACTGGTGGTGCCCACAGACAGCCAGGCTTGATGGTGTTCTCAGGATGCCAAGGAGCCCCACCTGGCTCCTTTAACCCTACCCCTGCTGCACTGCTCGGCTAGACCCGACAATAACGGCAACATGCAAGTCATTGTCTTGTTTATTTTATCCAAGTACCTTTCTGAATGGGAGAAAAATAAACACGACGGGAAAAAAAAAAGAAAAAAAAAATCCAAACAGTTCACTCTCTTTAGTGGCAGTTCATGCGGGTGAATTAAAAGGATGGTCCGTCTTCTATTGAGCTGGGAAATCTTTGAAGTGGGAGTTATTATCTGAGACATTCTTTCCTGTTGTCCTAACAACGTTGATGAAACGTTAAGGTTCTTTATCAGCGGTTTGTAAAGTCCAGGCAGCCAGTTAGCTGAAAAGCCACTCACTACCCTGGTAAAAGATCATCTCATGGTGACATGGAGCCAGCCCACACCAACACTCTCACCCAAATGTGCCAAGAGATCGCATTAGCTAAATACACCCAACTAAGAAACTCATAGTAATAATAATATTTACAAGTGCAAGCTCACATGCCTTTTATATATATATATATATATATATATATTACCATATATATATATAGACACACTATATTACCAAAAGTATTTGGACACCTGCCTGGCATCCCAGTCTTAGGCTGGCCATACATTATACCATTTGCTTGTACAATTTTCCTTTAGATTTATCAAAACCATATATAGGCAGTCCTGAGTTAGGAACAGGGCCGGGACAAGGGGTGGGCAGGAGGGACGGCTGCCCCTGGCGCAATGGTTTATTGCAGGGGTGAGGGACACCCTGACCCTAACCCTAAGGAAAAGGGGGGCGCAGTTTGGCATCTTTGCCCTGGGCGCTGGATGACCTTGTCCCGGCACTGGTTAGGAACACCCGAGTTACCAACGACTCAACGGCCTCAAACACGGGCCACTTGTGCTCCACGCTGGTCCTGGATACCTTTCAAGCACCTCCGGACACATCCCACACTGCCGTACTACGCCCCAGATAACATAACATAAGCGCCCGGAACATCCCACACTTCCGTACTACACTTACAAATGCAGCGTTGCGACTTATGAACAAACCTATAGTCCCTATTGTGTTCGTAACCCGGGGACTGCCTGTAATAGGAGGTCCAATCTAAACACTTTCAATTTGTTTGCAGTCAGGCAGGCACTTGAACTACATAGTTGAAGGTAAATCTAAAGGAAATTGAACAAGAAAATTGTATAATGTATGGCCAGCTTTAGTCTGTAGGGTTCATTATTGTGTTGGCCCATCCTTTGCAGCTATAACAGCTTAAACTCTTCTGAGAAGGCTGTCCAAAAGTTTTAGGAGTGTGTCTATGGGAATGTTTGACCATTCTTCCAGAAGCGCCTTTGCGAGGTCAGGCACTGTTGTGGACGAGAAGGCCTGGCTCGCAGTCTACACTCTAATTCATCCCAAAGGTGTTCTATTGGGTTGAAGTCAGGACTCTGTGCAGGCCAGTCATGGTCCTCCACACCAAACTCGTTCAACCTTGTCTTTATGGACCTTGCTTTGTGCACTGGTGCACAGTCATGTTGAAACAGGAAGGGGACATCCCCAAACTGTTCCCACAAAGTTGGGAGCATGAAATTGTACAAAATGTCTTGGTATGCTGACGCCTTAAGAGTTCCCTTCACTGGAATCAAGGGGCCAAGCCCAACCCCTGAAAAACAACCCCACACCACAATCCCCCTTTACCAAATGATTTGTACCTGTGCACAATGCAAGGTCCATAAAGACATGGGTGAACGAGTTTGGGGTGTGGGAACTTGACTGGTCTTCACAGAGTCCTGACCTTAACCCAACAGAACACCTTCTGGATGAATTAGAGCAGAGACTGTGAGCCAGGTATTCTCGTCCACACCAGTGCCTGATTTCACAAATCTGCTTCTGGAAGAATGGTCAAACATTCCCCATAGACACACTCCTAAACCTTGTGGACATCCTTCCCAGAAGAGTTGAAGCTGTTATAGCTGCAAAGGGTGGGCCAACTCAATATTGAACCCTACGGACTAAGACTGGGATGCCATTAAAGATCATGTGTCTGTAAAGGCAGGTTTCCCAATACTTTTGGTAATATAGTGTGTGTGTGTATATATATATATATATATATATATATATATATATATATATATATATACAGTATCTCACAAAAGTGAGTACACCCCTCACATTTTTGTAAATATTTAATTATATCTTTTCATGTGACAACACTGAAGAAATGACACTTTGCTACAATGTAAAGTAGTGAGTGTACAGCTTGTATAACAGTGTAAATTTGCTTTCCCCTCAAAATAACTTGATACAGCCATTAATGTCTAAACCGCTGGCAACAAAAGTAAATACACCCCTAAGTGAAAATGTCCAAAGTGTCAATATTTTGTGTGGCCACCATTGTTTTCCAGCACTGCCTTAACCCTCTTGGGCATGGAGTTCACCAGAGCTTCACAGGTTGCCACTGGAGTCCTCTTCCACTCCGACATCATGGAGCCGGTGGATGTTAGAGACCTTGCGTTCCTCCACCTTCTTTTTGAGGATGACCAACAGATGCTCAATAGGGTTTAGGTCTGGAGACAGGGTTGGCCAGTCCATCACCTTTACCCTCAGCTTCTTTAGCAAGGCAGTGTCATCTTGGAGGTGTGTTTGGGGTCGTATCATGTTGGAATACTGCCCTGCTGCCCAGTCTCCGAAGGGAGGGGATCGTGCTCTGCTTCAGTATGTCACAGTACATGTTGGCATTCATGGTTCCCTTAATGAACTGTAGCTCCCCAGTGCTGGCAGCACTCGTGCAGCCCCAGACCATGCCACTCCCACCGCCATGCTTGACTGTAGGCAAGATACACTTGTCTTTGTACTCCTCACCTGGTTGCTGCCACACACGCTTGATACCGTCTGAACCAAATAAGTTTATCTTGGTCTCATCAGACCACAGGACACAGTAATCCCTGTCCTTAGTCTGCTTGTCTTCAGCAAACTGTTTGCAGGGTTTCTTGTGCATCATCTTTAAAAGAAGCTTCCTTCTGGGACGACAGCCATACAGACCAATTTGATGCAGCGTGCAGCGTAAGGTTTGAGCACTGACAGGCTGACTCCACACCCCTTCAACCTCTGCAACAATGCTGGCAGCACTCATACATCTTTTTACCAAAGACAACCTCTGGATATGACGCTGAGCACATGCACTCAACTCCTTTGGTCATCCATGGCGAGGCCTGCTCTGAGTGGAATCTGTCCTGTTAAACCGCTGTATGGTCTTGGCCACCGTGCGGCAGCTCAGTTTCAGGGTCTTGGCAATCTTCTTATAGCCTAGGCCATCTTTATGTAGAGCAACAATTCTTTTTTTTTCAGATCCTCAGAGAGTTCTTTGCCATGAGGTGCCATGTTGAACTTCCAGTGATCAGTATGAGAGAGTGAGAGCGATAACACCAAATTTAACACACCTGCACCCCATTCACACCTGAGACCTTGTAACACTAATGAGTCACATAACACTAGGGAGCGAAAATGGCGAATTGGGCCCAATTTGGACATTTTCACCTAGGGATGTACTCACTTTTCTTGCAAGCAGTTTAGACATGAATGGCTGTGTGTTGAGGCATTTTAAGGGGTCAGCAAATTTACACTGTTATACAAGCTGTACACTCACTACTTTACATTGTAGCAAAGTGTAATTTCTTCAGTGTTGTCACATGAAAAGAGTACTCACTCTTGTGAGATACTGTATATATATATACTATATACTCTATATATATATGTATATATATATATATATATATATATATATACATATGCTTACTGACCACTTTATTAGGTACCCCTGTTCAATTGCTTTGTAACACAAATTGCTAATCAACTCAATGCATTTTGGCATCTAGACGTGGCAAAGATGACTTGCTAAAGTTCAATCCGAGCATCAGAATGGGGAAGAAAGGGGATTTAAGTGACTTTGAACATGGCATGGTTGTTGGTGCCAGAAGGGGTGCTCTAAATATTTAAAAAATTGCTGATCTTCTGGGATTTTCATTAACATCCATCTCTCGGGTTTATAGAGAATGGTCCTAAAAAGAGAAAATATCCAATGAGTGGCAGTTGTGTGGAGGAAAATGCCTTGTTGATGTCAAAGGTCAGAGAAGAATGGGCAGACTGGTTTGAGATGATAGAAAGGAAACAGTATCTCAAACAACCACTCTATACAATCAAGGTATGCAGAATACCATCTCTGAATGCACAACACGTCGAACCTTGAAGCAGATGAGCTACAGCAGCAGAATACCACCCCGGGTGCCACACCTCAGGCTCACCAAACTTGGACAATAGAAGATTGGAAAAAACATTGCCTGGTCTGATGAGTCTGGAGTTCAGCTGCAGCATTCAGATGGTAGGGTATGAATTTGGCGTAAAACAACATGAAAGCATGAATCCATCCTGCCTTGTATCAGTGATTCAGGCTGGTGGTTACGAATGTACGAATTTTTTCGTTCAATCCATTCGAAGCACGTTAAGCAGCACCATTGTAAGAGACACGGAAAATTACGAATCGAAAAAAAAATAAAAAAAGTTACGAATGTACAATTTTTTTTCGTTCAATCCATTCGAAGCACGTTAAGCAGCGCCATTGTAAGGGACACGGAAAATTACCAATTCAACAAAAAAAAAAAAGTTACGAATGTACACATTTTTTTGTTCATGTTGATTTTCGTTGTTCCTGTTTTCGTTTTTCGGATTTTCTTCTTTCGTAGTTTCGTTGTTTCTAATTTGGTTATTTGGGATTTTCGTTGTTTTTCGGATTCGTTCGATTCGAACATTCGTTATTCGTTAAAATTTTTAGCGAATCGTTTGTTCATTCGTACGATAACGAATGAACAAATATAACGAATTTTAACGAAAAAAAAAAAAAAAAACGAAACGAATTGCACATGTCTACAACCTGGTACTAGCAAGGTGTACCTAATAAAGTGGCCAGTGAGCAGAGCCGATCGGCCCTATAGGCACACTATGCAAGCTGCTTAGGGCCCCACCGCTGTGGGGGGGCCCCCAAGACCCAGCATCCCCTCCTGCACCTCTGGCTGGCCGTTTAGAGTGCAGTGAGGAGAGGTGGGAGGAGGTGGATGGTGGCGATCGGCAGCTCTATGGGGCCTGAGTGGGCGGCGGGATCTCCCTGGGGTTTAGTATTCTCAGTGTATACAGTGGAGAACAGAAGGGAGGGGCCTCTGACCCAGGCAGGTATCAGTTTCACTTTCCCTCTGCTTGAACACTGTTGCTGATGCCCGGGTCAGAGGCCCCTTCCCTCTCCGCTGTATACATTCGGAGATAGAACTACTAGCCCCAGGGAGATCCCCCTGCCTGTGGACACCATATAGCTGCCGATCGCTGCCTCCCACCTCCACCAGCCAGGTACAGGGGAACCTCTGCAAGGGGGGAGTCAGCTGTTTGGGGGCCCAAATGTAAGAGGGGGGGGTTTATGGGGACACTAATGTAAGGAAGGGGGCCTCTGGGGACACTAATGTAACAGGGGGGCTCTCTGGGGACACTAATGTAACAGGGGGGCTCTCTGGGGACACTAATGTAACAGGGGGGCTCTCTGGGGACACTAATGTAACAGGGGGGCTCTCTGGGGACACTAATGTAAGGACGGGCCCTCTGGGGACACTGATGTACGGGGGGCTCTCTGGGGACCTCATTCTGTTCTATATTGTTGTACTTTGACTGTTTTGTTTAAAGGAGGGATGATTGTTTTGGGAGCACTGAAGTGTCAGGTGTGACTGTGTGGCAATGGCAAATGGTTTACATAGCTCACGGCATCACGGGTCAAGTAGAGGCCCCTTAGCAGAATTTTGCTTAGGGCCCCAGGGAGGTCAGGATCGGCACTGCCAGTGAGTATATACTGTATATATATATATATTGCTCTAAGTATCCCATGAAGTCGCACAAGTCATACCTAAACCTAAGAACAAAAATTGATAATATTGCAGCCTGTTGGTTTACGATTTCTCAACCTTTTTATGATGGCAAAACCCTTCAAATAGTTTTCAGGTCTCAGGGAACCCCCATTAAAATTACTAGACCTATAAATCTCACTAAACATTAGCATGATCAGTAGGATGTAGAAACTTAAAGTGATATTAAATCTTTGTTTAAAAATAATAACAAACATGTTGTATTCACCTGCTCTGTACAGCTTCGGCCTAGTCTGTGAGGCCGGACGCTGGACACCGCGGACTAGGCCTCGGCCTCGCCTAAAAACTCCTGCCTGCAGCTCCCAAGGACAGGAACTGACACCGCTCCGCTCCTGAGGAGCTGCGGGCAGGAGTTTTTAGGCGAGACCCTGGCTTCGGCCTAGTCCGCGGCATCCAGCCTCGCGGACTAGGCCGAAGCTGCGGCCTCGCCTAAAAACTCCTGCCTGCAGCTCCCCAGGACAGGCACTGACACCGCGCCGCTCCTGAGGAGCTGCGGGCAGGAGTTTTTAGGCGAGGCCGTTGCTTCGGCCTAGTTCGTGGCATCCAGCCTCGCGGACTAGGCCGAAGCCACGGCCTCGCCTAAAAACTCCTGCCTGCAGCTCCCCAGGACAGGCACTGACACTGCGCCGCTCCTGAGGAGCTGCGGGCAGGAGTTGTTAGGCGAGGCCCTGGCTTCGGCCTAGTCTGCGGCATCCAGCCTCGTGGACTAGGCCGAAGCCACGGCCTCGCCTAAAAACTCCTGCCCGCAGCTCCTTAGGACCCACGCGGTGTCCATCAAAAGAAAACTCGATTCAAATTGTGAATCAAGTTTTTTTTTTTTTTAAATCAAAGATTTTTTTTTTAAAAAGCTCTAACGCTACCATTACATATGATTTTATGTGCACTGAATATAAACAGACAGCTAACTCTTTGAGCCTACCTTAAAGAAGACCGTCATTAAAATAGTCAGGGACTGATTAGCAACCAGCAACTGTGGAGACAATGATAACTTTGGTCAGAAGTATGTAATGTACAATAGTGTGAAAAGTGCGGGACTCTGTTAAGCTGGCCATACACAGTTACTTTTCATTCAGTCAAAGGGCTCAACGAAAAAAAAAAATGAACTCGATCCAAGCATATGAAGTACTGTAGATGGAGGAATCTCCTGATTGTATTCCGGCAGCAGCACTAAACCCTGTCAAGAAAATGCTAATCAGCAGCTGGAGCTCCCCCACATTCTACCTCCTAGTACAACCCCCCCCCCCCCCCAATTCCCCCTCCTAGCACAAATACCCCCCCCAAATCCCCCTCCTAGTACAAGCCCTTCCCCTACAAATGCCACCTCCCCGACACAAATCCTCCAAATCCAATCCTTCCTCTAAGCCCAAATTCCTCCTCCTACCACAAATCCTTCCCCCACCAAATTCCAATCTCCCAGCACAGCCCTCTTCCCCTAGCACTGGTTTTAATACCCCTTGGCCACTAAAATGAATGGCTAAGCTCACCCTTCTGACAAGTTACATGTTACACCCGTATATAGGGCATAACATGTAACATGTTCAGCATCCACCCCCTCCCTCTCCCCCCTATACCCTCCCCCCCACACACACACACCATGACAGTGTGCGCCCACAAGGCTGTGCCATTTATTCACAGATTTCTTAGAAAAAATTAAAATATGTGCATATTTTTTACCTCCTAAAAAATGGCCAAAAGTTGAACTTAACCTTTAATAATCCTTCCCATATATACATAAACCTAAAAACAATTAACACACTATTCTATATATGTTGTATATATTAGTAAATTACATACTCAGATATAGAAATATGGTCAGTTAATAACATGCATACACACTCAAATGCATACAGATACTGAGATATATACATACACACTCAGATATATACATATGCTCAATTACATACAGCACATGCATATATATATATATATATATATATATATACTCAGATACATGCATACACACATACTGTAAAGAAACGCTAAGATATATATACTAAGAAACATGCACACATATATACACACTCAGCTATATACACACACTTAGATATATATTGCACATATGCTCAATTATATACATATACACACATACTGAGATCCATACATGCACTCAGATACACATAAACAGGCATAAATACACTTGACACAACATACTGTGAGAGGAATACTTCCATCTGTAGTGTGGTAATAGGCAGCCACCCCTATTACCTCAGTCTCCTCACACTCCTGCAGCTCCTCCCTCTGCCCGCCCACACATACTCACAGCTCCCTCCACTAGATCAGTCCCACAGGGCTCCAGTAGCCGGGACTAGAAGCAGAGCATCGGAAATGCAGCAAGGGGGGTTCTGTATCCCTCCACAGAGAGAAACAAGTCCCTTGTAATTAGGGCTGTTTCCATCAAGACAGTTACATATATGTAAAGATAGGTGACATATATATATATATATATATATAGTTTCATAGTTAGTAAGGTTGAATAAAGACACCAGTCCCTCCAGTTCAACCTGAGTGAGTGTCTACAATTGTCCCTATCCCTGTACATTGCACACTCACATCACATGTCCCTACCCTCAAGGAGCCCACAATCCAAGGTCCCCATTCATATACTAGGGCCAATTTTGGACAGAAGCCAATTAACCTACCTGCATGCCTTTGGATTGTGGAAGGAAACTGGAGTACCCGGAGGAAACCCACGCAGGCACAGGGAGAACATGCAAAGTGGCAACCCTACCACTAAGTACTTGGGTGGGTCTGTTTCGGAACGGGCTCCGTCTGGTTTGGGCCAGACGGGCCATAGTGAGTACCTCAGTCCCCGTCTGGAGCCTGACGCCCCAGGGGATCAGGGTAAGGTCCTTCCTAGGGAGGACCATAGTACACCCGTTGCACGTTTTGTGTTTCACTCTTTATGTGTGTGCACTTTTTTTGGCACCGGGTGGAGTTTTTGGGTGTGTTTCACACGCCACTAACTTTTCAAAAAAAAAAAAGGGGGGATCTGCACCTAAAAGTTTTTTTTACCTTAAAGTGGTTCTAAAGGCTCAAGGTTTTTACCTTCGTGCATTCCAGAAAAAAAAACTTTTCTGTGCAGTAGCCCCCCAGCCCCTCCTTAAACTTACGATGAGCCCCATCATGATCCATCAATGTGCACGAGAGCCTCGGCTCCCCCCGAGACTCTTACTTCTCATTGGCTGAGGCAGCACAACACAGTCAATCACAAGCCAGTGAGCCAATGAGGAGAGAGAGGGGGCAGGACTGATCAGCGGCTCTGTCTGTGAATGGACATGCAGAGGTCGGGAGCAAGCCTGCTCAGGTGTCCTGAGCACTGGGCAGGAGGGAAGGCAAAGAGCGCCAACGGGGGACCCTGGAACAGGGAGACCCGGGCTTCTTTGTGCAAAACCATTGCACAGAGCACATGAGTATAAAAATAAAAAAATAAAAAAACTTTAGCCTTTACAACCATTTGAAATACAATAATTAGGAATGGGAACAAAAAAGAATAATACAATAATAATAATGTACAGAAAAGAAACACAGGCAGTAAAATTTGTAGTGATCCTTTACATTGGTGGATATTGTAGGTAGGAGATGAACCTGCCAATGCTCTCTTCTCAAGGAACCCATAGCAACCTCTGAAGGAACCCCACCCTAGGACAGAGAGTGAATTAAGACTACATAACACCTCCCTCTCTTCCTCTTACCAAGCTAAGGTGTTTTATAGTCCACACAGATAGCAGGGAACAATAGCAGGGACCCGATAACAGTGCAGAGGCAAAAAGCATAGGTAATTATCAGCTCACAAAATTTCTGGCTGGAGGAACAGCTGTTTTTATTTGCACTTGTCAAACATATATAATTAAAAGCTTTCAATGATATAGTTAACAGACCAAATAAGAGAAAATAAGAGAAATGTATTGGTGGAGTTTTACATACACTTTATTATTTTATCAGAATTGCACACAATGGTGTTGAAAGTGTTACTAAACCCAGAACCTGCAATCACTCTATCTGGTCTCCCACAGTACACAGAACATGGAAATGCAATTATTTTAGTAAATATAAAGTGCTAAATACCTTTTCTCATCAGCACAGTCTTGTGACTTCTATCAGCGTCTTGTTAAAGCTTGTAGAAGGAGTTTTCATTCTACTCTGACTGTCCAATTAGGCTGCAGGACTCCTAACCCTCTATCTGGACAGTGCTGATTGGCTCTGTGCTGATCTCATGCACTCACCCAATAAACACCAAACTGAGCATGTGCATAGTGACTCCAAAGGCTCTGTTCTATCAGGAGATGGATTGGGGACAGTGGAAGAAGGGAAGGATCAGAGAAGACAGGATCAAACAGCCTTTTTACACAATGCATAGGATTAACCCTTTAGGTTCCACAGTGAGTATAACAAGCATAGTTTACTGCATATACAGACTGATTTTACTGTTGTGGGTTTAGTAACACTTGAAGATTATGTGTGTCACTACTGAAATGGCAAACACACTTATCCACTTGCCAACCAAACACTGTAGTTTTACTGCCACAGTGGAGGCTGACTGCGCAGAATCACGTATATATACCTGATACTGCATTTCCGGGTAGGAGACGTGTGCACATGCCCCCGCGCCCGGCTGTGCAGTCTTTGGCTCCAACACATAGTTATCAGCAGTTTCTGGTCAATGATTTATAGCCAGGACCCGCCGATCGTCAGAGCAAGTGACAGGAGAGAGCTTTGGGTACGTAAACAACACAAAGCTCTCTTCTGACAGCAGTAATGTTCGTTCCGCTTTTGTTTCCCTGCAAAGCAGTAAACATTGTTAGGTGCACATTTAACCCCTTGATTGCCCCAGATGTTAATCCCTTCCCTGCCAGTGTCTTTAGTACAGCATCAGTGTATATTATTAGCACTGATCACTGTATTAGTGTCACTGGAGATGTCAGTGTCAGATAGCTAGTTCCCACAAAGTGTCAGTTAGTGTCAGATTTCAGGCTGTCTCGCTATAAGTCACTGATCTTCGCCATTAGTAGTATATAAAAAATTAAAAATAAAATAAAATAAAAATTCAGTATATATCTCATAGTTTGTAGACGCAATAGCCTTCACACAAACCAAATAAATATACATTTATTGGGATTTTTTACCAAAGGCATGTAGCAGAATATATTTTGGCCTAAATGCATGAAGAAATTCGATTTTTTATTTTTTTGATTGAATATAAAAAAGTGCGGCGCTCATAGAGCACGAAAAATAACAATCAATGTCTAAAAGTGATGATACTAAATTATGATACAGTATCCAAAAATAAAAATTAATATATGAATGTGTGTCACTAAAAATAGTGAACAAACAAATATGATAAATCAAATGGATTGTGAATCAAAAGATCATATATATGGAAAGGGTTGGTAGACCTACTAATCACATAATCGCATAGATCACATATACAATAAATATGACAGTAGAAAAATCTTGAATATATATCACCATATAAACAAAACCATATAGCAATGTGTGTTACAAATAGTGATCTAAGCAAAAAACACCACCTAATAGTGACATAAATTCAACATTGGTGCGTTAAGAAATATATAACAGGTGACTTGGTGCAAGTTGTCTGTTGCAGTCCACCACCTCTTGGGAATGCGCTTACCAGATAGCGTGAACTCAGATAGGCTTACGCCGTATGAGTCACAAAAGGCAGTTGGTGTCACTACACCCGTGGGAGCATCTACTTGGGGATGGTGCCAAACGACAAGATCCTTCACTGGATATATCCAAAGAACTCTCAGGAGGGAGGGATGATGGATGTTATACCACTGGTAGTGCTCAAATTAGTGGGACCGATAAAGAGAAAAATGGAGCCACATAGTGTAATACCATAGGGGATTTATTTTGACAAAGCATATAAAAATGGGTACTCACATTTTAAAACGACATGTAAAAGCATATAATGGTCTACTGGTAACGCAGTGGTAACAGCTAACCGAGTCCCGACGCGTTTCGCCTCATACAGGCATCATCTGGGGGTGCTGGTCCACTGCGGCCACTGCGTATATATAGGATGAGGGTACCTGAATTAGGACCAGACTGCCATCACCTGTGTGGTCGTGCTGAAATGACACTTCCTGTATCTGCAAAGATGGCGTCTATGGCTTGTGTGTCAAGCCTCCTTTTGGTATTCACACTAAAGGTGTTTGCAAGCATGGCCCCAGAGGCTTGAGTATCAAGCCTCATTTTGATAACAGAGGAAGGTCAATGATAAAGAAAGCACTTCCATGTGTCAGCTGAAATGACACTTCCTGTATCTGCAAAGATGGCGTCTATGGCTTGTGTGTCAAGCCTCCTTTTGGTATACACACTAAAGGTAATTGCAAGCATGGCCCCAGAGGCTTGAGTATCAAGCCTCATTTTGATAACAGAGGAAGGTCAATGATAAAGAAAGCACTTCCATGTGTCAGCTGAAATGACACTTCCTGTATCTGCAAAGATGGTGTCTATGGCTTGTGTGTCAAGCCTCCTTTTGGTATACACACTAAAGGTGTTTACAAGCATGGCCCCAGAGGCTTGAGTATCAAGCCTCATTTTGATAACAGAGGAAGGTCAATGATAAAGAAAGCACTTCCTTGTGTCAGCAAACATGGTGCCCACAACTTATGTGTCCAACATCTGAAAAGTGATAAGGGGGGGTTTAGCAATGTTAATAACTACAAGGAACCAAGTGGATGGTCTGGCGCTAAACAGATATTTACATTAAAATCATAGTAAGTGTATAATAGACGCTTATTATACACTAAAACAGCGAATGTACAACCGGGGTGATACATTTTAATGTTAAAATTTAAAAACAAGAATATCGGTGATGAAGGCCAAATATTCTAAAAATCAATATATACATATATATATATATATATACATACACATATATATATATATATATACATATACACATATACACATAGAAGAAATATATAAAAAAGAAATTAAACATTTATATTTATAGGAGAATCCCCAAAATGTTTAAAAATAATGATAGTAAATAATGGTGAACATAACGAATATATATTCACCAATAATCGCCATCATTAATGTATAAAATTGTAAAAGGTTGATAATGTATATTATCCCACTGACTCAATCTAACGTGATGGAAAACTGACCCATGCAGGTACCTCCATATGACAACCATCTAAATATACAAACAAGGAAATATTATATAAATTTATATCAATATGAGAACAAAACATATAATCTATTTACTATTCCATATTTAGATTTATATTTAAACTAATATGGGATGCGGAGACCAAAAAATAAAATACAAATAGTTTAATATAAAAAATAGAAATGGTTATATTGGAACACGGAATGCGTCCATTACCATGTCAAAAAACATGGCAATGACCATTCAGTGTAACATATATATGAGAAACTCAGGCTTTATTCAAAAAGGAATTAATATCCCAATCGACGTTTAGGCCCCATGGCTGGTAGGTTTGCAACTCAAAAATCCAGAACGTTTCAAGCTGGGACACACCGCGAGTCATGGCTCCACCCCTCCATGGTGGAATATAGCTATCTATCACTAGAAAACTGGTGCCCTCTGGATTTCGATCGTGACATTCTCTATAATGTCTGGGGACTGTATGTTTAACGTCCCCACTTTTTATTTTGGCTATATGTTCACCAACACGAATAGAAAACGTCCGAGTTGTGCGTCCAATGTATTGCTTCCCGCAAGGGCATGTAATCAAATAAACAACAAAACGAGAGGAACAGGTGTGAAATCCTTTGATGGAATATGTACGTCTTGTGATTGTAGAGCAAAATTGTAAACTCTTATTGCGCCCTATTGAGTTATGACGACAAACATTACACTTTTTACAAGGATAATAGCCCTTCAAGTCATGAAAGAAAGATGGTCGGACTGGAGGGTTGATGATGTTGGGAGCTATTTTGCTTTGAAGGGATGGAACGCCCCTAAAGGTAACTTTAGCCCATTCAGGTATTAAAGGGCAAAGAACTTTATCGGTCTTCAATATGTTCCAATGCCTATTCAGGATATTTTGAATATCACGATGTTGTACTGAATAGGATGTAAGAACTGCCCATTTATGGGAACTATCACGTTCTTTTGGGGTACGTTCAAACAGGGACTGTCTATCTAATGTGAGAACTTCCTGGTATTGGGACTGTACTAAGGTTGAATCATATCCCTTATCCAAGAATTTTTTTGAAAGGACAGTCGCCTGTTTCTTAAAGATTTCAAGATCAGTGCAATTCCTACGAAGCCTCAAGAATTGACTTTTGGGGACTGCCTTAAGCCATGAATGGTGATGGCAACTATCAGTTGGTATGAAACCATTTCTATCAGTAGGCTTGAAGAATGTTTGAAATTCCCAGTTGCCCTGATTCATCTTGATCTCTAGGTCGAGGAAATGTACACTACTGGCACTCCATTCGAGGGTCAAAGAGATACCCCGGTCATTAGAGTTCAAGATGGAAAAGAATTCTTTAAGGGATTCAGAATCGCCATCCCATAGGAGGAGGATGTCGTCTATATACCTGGCCCATAGGACTAGGGAGGAACTTCCCTCTTTATAGACGACATCCTCCTCCCACTTAGCCATAAACAGGTTGGCGAGGCTGGGGCAAACTTAGCCCCCATCGCCACGCCTCTCTGCTGGATGTAGAACTTCTGGTCAAACCAGAAGTAGTTATGGCTTGTTGCGAATTCCAACAACTCTATAATGTACTGACGCTGATTGGGTACAATGGAAACGTCTTGATCTAAAAAATGCTGTACCGCCTCTATCCCCAAAGAATGGGGAATACAGGTGTACAGCGAAGCGACGTCTGCCGTGGCCAATAAATAGTTGTCTTTCAGTGTTATTTTTTCCAACATCTGAATGGTATGACCAGTATCTCTCAAATATGAGGGAACTCTCCTGACCAATGGCTGCAGATAAAAATCAACATAGCGGCCTATCCTTGAAGTCACCGAGTCTATGCCGCTAATTATAGGGCGGCCAGGAGGATGAATAGGGTCCTTATGCACCTTGGGAAGAAAGTACATGGTAGGAATCCTAGGTGCTAACGGTATCAAATAGGATTGCTCCTTTTTGTTCAAAATCTTTTCATCAAAGCCTACTTGTACCAATTCTGCCAATTTGGTTTTAAAATGGTTGGTAGGATTATATAGTATTTCTTTATAAGTCTCCGCATCTCCAAGAATTTTATACATTTCTAATATGTAATCACTCCTATCTAGTACCACAATGCCACCGCCCTTATCCGCGGGACGTATCACTATGTCTTTGTTTTCACTAAGTGATTTCAGACCAGTCTGAAAGGAGCGCTGTACATATGGTTTCTTAACTGGTAAAAGTGACAGATCTTGTAGAACAAGGTCTCTAAATATTTTTACAGCTGGGGCCACTGGAACTGGTGGGTTGAACAATGATGGATTGGACAAGCCGGAGTGTACAGTCCCAGAGGTAGCAGCTCTATCTGGTCTCTCACATGGATTAGATACAAGATACCTTTGTATATTAATTTTTCTGATATACTTTTGTATATCAATGAAGGTATGAAATTTGTCCAATCTTTTTGGAGGGGCATATTTCAAGCCCTTATCCAAAATAGATAATTCTTCCTTAGTGAGTGTCTTTGAACTTAAATTAAATACCCCTTGGCCGACTACACTCTTCTTCTTTTTCCTCTGGATTCTCCTCCCCCCTCTGCGGCCTCTTTTGAGTCTGGAGCTCTTTTGCGTCCTTGTATGTCCTGCTGAAAAACCTGGTTTTCATATGATTGATAGTCATATTGATTAGGCTCGTATGATGATGGTTCAAACTCATCTGCTAGATAGTGACGATAATCATCATTGTAAGTATCTTGCAAGGGAGCGAATCTATTATAAGTAGCAGGATATGTGCGGGTAGAAGGACGTCTCTGTATATTCTGAGGCCCTGGATATTCATTCCATTGTTGAGATGGATTGTATTGGGACTGATATCCGTAATTATTATGGGGGTAGGATCTAGAATCATAATGATTACCCAAATACTGACCTCTGCCCCCTCTTTGAGTCTGGTTGTTACTTCCCCTTTTATGGAATTGGGCTGTGTTATTACCTCTATTCTTCTGTGTCTGTGCCGATGGGCGTACACTAGAGTCTCCATTTCTGGGGTGTGGTATAGGGGTACCTCTGGTAGAGCCTCTTCCACGATTAGGGGTTTGTATAGATCTCATAGGGGCTGGATTAGTTTGGGCTGTACTTGTAGTGTTAGTAGTACTTACTTCTGATTCCATAGGAATTTCTGACAGAGAATTTGGTGTTACAAATTTTTGCCAGCTGAAAACTGACCCTGATTTGTAATCCCCCAAATCTCTTGAATATTTTTTGCGTTTTTTATTTTTTTGGTCTCTATCCTCCTTCTCTAGATGTGTTTGAAGACCACCTGAGAGTGAGTTGTATTCATTTGAATTTTTAAAAGTAAGGAGTTTGTCTTTAATTTCTTTGATCTCTCTGTCCAGCAATGGAAGACGAGTCTTCTTTCTCGTGACAAGGAAATCGAGAAACTTGATACCTGCCTCGTTGAAGTACTTGTACCAGGAGTCTAGATCGGGATCGCCCTGTTGAGGGTGTACCTCCCATCTGAGACTCCTAGGTACCATAGACTCAGAGATATACTGTTCTAAGAACAGAATATCCCACTGCAGATGTATTTCAGAGGTCATGATATTTTTGAGCCTGGTGAAAAGGCCGCCTATCTCGCTATCATTGTTAATAGCGGTAAAGACACCCTCTGTGTTTACCTTACGCGCAGCCCTATATTCAAAGATGTCCATAATAACAGGTATTGTCTTTGAAAATTGAGACTGCAGACTGCAGCAGTTATATATAATATATAATACAGTGAATAGTGCAAAAGGAAAGAAAAACTGCGCTGTCTTATAAAGATATTGAAAAATATATGTACACTAGCGGCCTGCACAACAGGTAACTGTAATGAGTGAATAAAATTTGAATATAAAAAAGTGCGGCGCTCATAGAGCACGAAAAATAACAATCAATGTCTAAAAGTGATGATACTAAATTATGATACAGTATCCAAAAATAAAAATTAATATATGAATGTGTGTCACTAAAAATAGTGAACAAACAAATATGATAAATCAAATGGATTGTGAATCAAAAGATCATATATATGGAAAGGGTTGGTAGACCTACTAATCACATAATCGCATAGATCACATATACAATAAATATGACAGTAGAAAAATCTTGAATATATATCACCATATAAACAAAACCATATAGCAACGTGTGTTACAAATAGTGATCTAAGCAAAAAACACCACCTAATAGTGACATAAATTCAACATTGGTGCGTTAAGAAATATATAACAGGTGACTTGGTGCAAGTTGTCTGTTGCAGTCCACCACCTCTTGGGAATGCGCTTACCAGATAGCGTGAACTCAGATAGGCTTACGCCGTATGAGTCACAAAAGGCAGTTGGTGTCACTACACCCGTGGGAGCATCTACTTGGGGATGGTGCCAAACGACAAGATCCTTCACTGGATATATCCAAAGAACTCTCAGGAGGGAGGGATGATGGATGTTATACCACTGGTAGTGCTCAAATTAGTGGGACCGATAAAGAGAAAAATGGAGCCACATAGTGTAATACCATAGGGGATTTATTTTGACAAAGCATATAAAAATGGGTACTCACATTTAAAACGACATGTAAAAGCATATAATGGTCTACTGGTAACGCAGTGGTAACAGCTAACCGAGTCCCGACGCGTTTCGCCTCATACAGGCATCATCTGGGGGTGCTGGTCCACTGCGGCCACTGCGTATATATAGGATGAGGGTACCTGAATTAGGACCAGACTGCCATCACCTGTGTGGTCGTGCTGAAATGACACTTCCTGTATCTGCAAAGATGGCGTCTATGGCTTGTGTTCAATTGTTTGATTGAACATGTTTTATAAAAGAAATAAAAAAAAATGTGTTTTTTTCTAAATGTATGCTCTTTTTTTGTTCATAGCGCAAAAAAACAAACAACAAAAACAAAAAAAAAAAACTCAGTGGTGTTCAAATACCACCAAAAGAAAGCTTTCTTTCTGGGGAAAAAAAATGATATAAATTTTGTTTGCGTACAGCATTGCATGGCCACGCAATCACCAGTTAAATTAGAGCAGTGCCGAATTAGCAAAAAAAAAGGCCTGGTCATGTCGGGGTTAAAATCTTCCGGCGCTGAAGTGGATATAAAGCATTTTTTTTTAATAAAGATAAGATCCTGTAAAGTCGAATTAATCCATCTGTTTTTTTTTATTAGAAAATCATAATTTTTTTGAGCCAATTGGCAGGATTGGCATAAAAAGTCAATTAATTTACAAATTCTAATTCTTCTAAAGGTGTTGTGTTGTTTTAATAACTCGCCCTAAAAAAAATAAGTAATGAATCCTGTATATAATAAGGTACAATATAATGTGGTGTATTCGAAAAAGTTCCTTCAAAGACTGTCTCCCTTTTAATTAGTTTCAAGTCATGTATTGTATTATTCCCCCTATACTGTAATCAGTGCCTAATGGAATTTTAAAAATACATTGTTATACTTCTAATAACAATAATCATATTCAGAGATCTAGAACACTGCCAACCTAAAATTATTCATAAGTCTAGTGGTGACACAATGAAACAAGCCTATTTAAAACAAGAATAGAAAAGTCTCTCCATGAGAATGTCTTCTGACTGCTGGGTACACGTTGTTTAGTGAAAGCCCTATTTAGAGAGCAGGTGTAGAATGGGATGATAAAGTACAAGTTTAATCCCTCTCTGCCCTGTGAACCTCTTCAACAGGGCAAATGTCTCTTCTTTAAAAATGTCTGGAGTAGTGATTTGGATTTCCGTGCTCCGTCATCTGTCCACAGGAGCTAGGCTGTGATTACAAAGCTAGGCTGACCATTGACATCAGAGGGTGGTCAGATGCACAGACAGGGTTCAACCGCCCAGAGATGTTTCCATAAACATGCATGCATAGCTCACCCGTGTGTGTGTGCTTATGTCTAGAAGTGTCTGGAGGTGCATAGACGGAAATTGGTGAAGATAATGTCCTATGTATGAAAGCCATTACATAGCATCAGCCATTGGTTTTGATAAGTAGTAACGAGGAACGTCACCCATATTCTAAATGTAACAACAAATGTACAGTACCTTGGAAATATATAGCAAGGGCAATCTACAAATACACAATGCTGGCCATACATGGTCGAATTTCCAAAAAATTATTCTTCTGAAAATCGTTTTTTGAGCCACCATTGATTTCGAAATTCTTCGGACCCATCCACGCCATCCAGCAGACAGCTTCTCTTCCTCTTCGTTTAACTTTTTCTATTTTTAGTTGCAATTATTTATAATTTCGGTTTATCGGCTGTCTCCATACGACCGTTTTTTGAATCTGGCACTATATGTATACATGTGAGTATACCACCTGTACATGCATGTTTCCTATTGAAATTTTCTCTTGTTTTCTTTCTTTTTTTTTTCTGTATGTCATTTTTTTTGTTGATTGAAAATATGTACTTCTCACATTTTAGATTGCCACATCTATAATAACGTGCATAACGAATTATCCATGAAGAAGGAGTACAATAAGACTCCGTAACGCGTAGGCTACATCGAATGCATATGATTGAATAACATTTTTCTCTATATGTTTTGAATGCGTGTGTTGTTGCCCATGTTCAAGAACATCACGCATTCAAAAGCAATTGGTACAAATACTTTTTCAAGTATATGATTGCAATAAGCACAATAATATTTATTGGCTTTTTCTATGTTTATGTTTCTTTGATACATTGTTAAAATAAAAATACTTTATACTTTTTTTTATCAAATTGTATGTCTCACAGTTCATGCCTTTAAAGTCCTGCCCGTTTGAGGGGAAAATCTTTGGTACTATCTAAATTTGGGATGTTGGCTGTGTACAGCATATTATTTCAAAATCTCCCTCTTTTTTGATTTTTATTGATTTTGAAACTCGGCCAACCAAGCCTTCAATGTCACCTCATGTTGCTACAGAAAATAATTTCCATGGCTGGGAATCTTCTTTTCTTTCCGGGAATTTTCTTTTCTTGCACATGCACATTTCTTTTTCGATTACATTTCTCGTACGATTCTCCCATCATTGATTAGAAAATCGTTAGTTTTTCAAAAAATTGTCCAACATGACCGATTACTCAAATTCGATGGCCGCACGACAATCGGCTGTTGCTGCAGCCCACTAATTCTTTCGAAATTCGACTCATGTATGGTCTGTCTAAGACCTCATGCAGACTGGTCGTTTGCTCAGCTCCCCTCAATGCCTTTTCTTCTGGCGGGAAAAAAAGCTGCTAAAAAATGGCCGCATTTTGCAAACACGTTTAGGCATGTTAAGTTAAAGCGGAGTTCCACCCACTTTTTTTATCCGCACATCATCCACTTCTGAACTGACCATAATAACTGCATTGGGCAATTAATATTTATTTTTCTCTTTGCTTACCTTGTTTCCAAGGATTTATTTTTCTCTCCCTGTTTCCCTCCTCCGCGGCGATGTGTGCAATTTCCTGCGGCGCACTGGCTCCTGGGAAATATGTGTCATGATTCCCAGGAGTCAGTCGGTCTCGCCGCCTCTCAGCATCACAAGATGATTAGCTTGGTTGCCATAACAAAGGGGCATGCACTTCCTACAACGACAACCGTTGTGATGGCAACCAGAGTCGTTTCCTGTGCTGCGTGGTGTGTTTAATGCGCATGCACGAGATAGGGAGGTGCAAGCTGGGTAGCCAGCAGAACCCTATCCCGGAAAAGAATCCTAGTGGGCTTCACATGCCCACAAGCAAGATGGAAGCTCGCAACAAACAAAAAACAAAGGTTAGTTTACATTTTTTTTTTTAAATACAGTGTCCGTTTTACTGAAAATATAGATTCAAAACAATACAAGTGATTGGCTGTACATGGTCCTGCTTGTGTATATGCATGCGCAGGTAAATGCCGATGTAAAAGTCAAGTGAAAAAAAGGGAACAAAAGCAAAAAATTGCAGCCTCCCTTTTTTAAGGACTGATAATCTACAATTTACTATTACAGGTACATATATAGCACAGTCAATTTACACAGCACTTTATGTATATATTATACATTCATATAAATCTAAGGACCCTAACTCACATTCATACATATAATGGGGACAATTTAGAGAGGAGCCAATTAACCTACCAGCATGTCTTTGGCTTGTGGGAGGAAACTGGAGTACCCGGTTGAAACCCACGCAGGCACAGCATGCAAACTCCATGCAGGTAGTGCTGTGGTTAGGAATTAGGAATTATGATTCAAACCAATGACCCTAGTACTGCTAAGCAGAAGTGCTAACCACTTAGCCACTGTACTGCCTGTTAAATGTTTATTAAGTTAAGCTTCAGTAAGTGTTTAAAGTGAAGCATTAGTCAGAAAATGAGGTCCTGCTAAATTTGCTTTTGCAGGTATAGTTATGTAAAGCATTCAAAATAAGGGCCTATACTGTTTAAAATTCAGTAATACACTGTCTCACCCAACTCTGCACATGCTCAGTTGCTCTCTATTTTTAGGCACGGTGTCAAATTTGTAGAGAACGATCTGCTGACAGCCTAAAGATTTACTGCTGTTTATGGGCTCTGGGCTTCAGCCTCCAGGAAGAAGAAACAGTAACAATGCCGGAAGCGATTTACAGCATAAACTAATTTTGGTAGCATAAATATTAAATGTGGAATGTACTGTATGTTCCTTTCTAAAGAACATCATTTTTTTATCAAGTTGTTATGGGTAAAGTTCCACTTTAACTGACAAGGTTAAAGGAATTCTATGATCACAGCATACACCTTTATTTTATAATGAAAGCATTGTAATAACAATACAACCAGTAGCTATTTTTGTCAATGAAATATAAACCTACTTGAAAAATCTCATTGTGTGAGTGCTGCCTGTCTGATGGCCATCTCTTTCCACAACTTCCTGGATTCCCTGCGTGCTTTGCAGGTCCCCCTCTGCTGTTTACTGTCAGTTTCTAAGGACTACATATCCCATGGTATCTTGCTGCCTGCAACTGTGATTCCTGTACTGACCCCGCCTCCTGAAACTCCTCCTCTCAGCTCCTCTGTATTTCAGAAGGCAGACTCTGTGAAATGTGACACAGCAGTGCCTACACACAGGACATTGTGAATAAGTGTCATAGAGATTAACCTCTTCCTGTCCGCGCTATAGCCGAAAGACAGCTGCAGCGTGGACCTACTTTGCCGGGAGGGCCTCCATAGATATCCACCCATGCTCGAGCGGCCTTCACGCCCCCTAAAGGGAGCGCATGGCGTGCTCTTTGTTCAGCGAGTCTATGAGACTCGGCTGATCACAGATCGGAGTAAGGGGTTGATCCCGACCACTTACCACGTGATTACCAGTCAGCCAATGACAGCTGATCATGTGATGTAAACAGAGCCGGTAATTGGCTATTTTGTTTCCTCACGCTGGCAGCCGATCACCAGCGGCTGTGAGAGGGACATCAGTCCCATCTGCAGAGGCTTCTGTGCCCACCTGTGCCAGCTACGAGTGCACAACAATGGCGCCTACAAGTGCCCACCAGCGCAACCTACCAGTACCCACAATGTCACCTATTAGTGCCCACAGTGCCACCTATAATTGTCACCAATCAGTGCCTCATCACCAGTGCTGCCTATCAATACCACCTACCAGTGCCCATCAGTGCCACCTACCAGTGCCCATCAGTGTCACCTACCAGTGTCCATCAGTGCCACCTATCAGTGCCCATCAGTGACATAAATCAGTGCCCATAAGTGCCGTCTTATCAGTGCCTATCAGTGTCACCTTATCTGTGCCTATCAGTGTCACCTTACCTGTGCCTATCAGTGCAGCCCATCAGTGCCCATCAGTGCAGCCTCATCAGTCAGAATAAATGAAGGAGAAAAATTACCCATTTGCAAAATTTTATAATAAACTATGAAACACGTTTTTATTTTTATTTTTAATTTCTGTCTTTTTTTGTTTGTTTAGCAAAAAATAAAAGCCCAAGTAGTGATTAAATACCACCAAAAAAATGCTCCTTTTGTTTTAAAAAAAAAAATTATAAAAAAATTTATTTGAGTACAGTGTAGCATGACCGTGCAATTGTCATTCAAAGTATGACAGCGCTGAAAGCTAAAAATTGGTCTGGGCAGTAGGGGGGTTTAAGTGCCTAGTAAGCAAGAGGTTAAAGAAAGTCAATGTGTGCGGATCTTCACAAAGTATGTTTACAAACTTTAAGGTCATTCAGATTAGTATGAAATGGTTAGAAATAATTAAAATACAATGTGGAAATAAATACATTAAAGAGGGAGTCCGGCGAAAATTACTACAAATACTGCAGCTGCTGACTTTTAAAATAATGACACTCACCTGTCACAGGGTCCAGCGACGTCGGCACCCGAGGCCGAATCGTCCCTCGGTCCTAGGATGCTGCCGCCGCCATCTTGGGTATTGGAATCAGGAAATGAAGCCTTGCGGCTTCACTTCCCGGTTCCCTATTGCGCATGTGTATTCTACTGCAACTGGGCTAACATTGTTAATCTATTTTACAACAAAGCATAAGGTGATATGGGAGTTCAAATGGATTTAAAGGGTGGACAGATTTGTGAAACTATTGCAATTACCATTTAGTATGTATGTAAATTTGTATGTATGTATCTATCTACCTACCTATTCTCTGTATAATTTCATTTAAATGTGCTTCATTTATTTAAAAACATTTCAGTGCCTCCTCACTATTTTTTTAGAATACAGGTTTATAAGTGCGGATCCCCCTACAGTAAGACTGGTGGAAAATAGCAGTGTAATGCCTTTTATAGCCTTATATTAATGGTGGCGTTGTTGCTGTTCCTAAACTATACATATATTATCTAAGTTGAATGACCACTAAGCCATATATTTGGGATTTTTATGAGCAAAGTCAGTTTGTCTATATGCTGTGAAACCGGAATCATAGGAAGATATATAATACTTTGTATGTACAATTGAAACATGTAGAAGATACTTTTGCTATTCATGTTGCCAATGCCATTGTCGAGTAGTCAGATGTGTAAAAATAGCACTTCATAGTTAAAACTCGGACTCTATTACAGAAAGCTACATGAAGTTGTAAGTCTTCCTCAATCCTCCCTACCCATATATTGCAAAACTTTTCAAAATTATTACATCAAGGGCAAATGTTCCTTAATATACACACCCACAGATTTGGCAGAAACGTGCTGCATTGTTTAAATAGTGAACTGCTACTCACTGAATTTAATTTTTTTGGCAAATTAAGGTATTAGTGTTTATCAAAATATAAATACTTATATAACATTAAAAGGTTGTAAACCCTAAGTAAAAAAAAAAAAAAAAAAACTGTAAGACAAAGGCATAATGAGCTAGTATGCATCCAGCATATGCTAGAGTTTCCTCTGGGTTTGCGGGCTCCGGCACTGTGATTGGCCGGAGCCTCGATGACATCACTCCCGCGCATGCACGACACAGGGCCCTGAAGAAACGACACGATCCGCCGTTCCTTCAGTGTGCATGCACCAATGATGTCGGCCGCAGTGTATATAGTAAATTTGTCCTAAATGGTGCAAGTTTAGGAGATATATACAGTACATATAGGTAAGCCTTACTATAGGCTTACCTGTAGGTACAATTAAACAGGAAGACTTTACTTCCTCTTTAATTGTTTTCCAAAAGAACAGTGAAGAAAATTATTATTATTATTAACTAGATTAATGAACATATTCCTATTCCAAAGATCTATTCAGTTAAAGATGAACTCTGCTAAACTGTTATTGGAGGAAGTGATGTGGTGTGTGACCCTATAGCCTTGTACACACTATCAGTTTTTTTTCCAGTCAACCCAGGGGGCTAAACAAAAAAAAAAACCTGAAGAGATTGGGAGGAGATCTTGTGCTAACAACGCAATGTTAGTACAGCAATCTTCCCACTGAACTATTGTGTTCTGACAGGGGAACTGCCCTGGCTAAAAGTGCTGATTGGATGCCGATTGGTAGACCTTTTTTGGTCGTGCCCCTTCAACAGAAGCTGGACATTCAGCTGGCCTCTGTCAAACTGGTTTCTGTACATACCGCCCGATAATCGGCTTATGTGTATGGGGCTTAAAGGAGTTGTAAAGGTTTGTTTAAAAAAATATATATAACAAACATGTCATACTTACCTCCTCTTTGCAAGGGTTTTGCACAGAGTGGCCCCCAATCCTCCTCTTCTGGGGTCCCCCAGCAGCGCTCATGGCTCCTCCTCTTCTCGAATGTCCCCACAGAGAGCTTCTTTCCATGGGGGCACTCGTGTGGGTGCACTCCCGAGTCCTGCTGCTGTGTCCATTGACACAGACAGCAGGACTCGGCCCTGCCCCCTGGCTCCCGCGTCATTGGATATGAATGACAGCAGTGGGAGCCAATGACTCCTGCTGCTATCAATCTATCCAATGAGAACCCAAGACAGCGGCTGGAGCTACTTTGCTCGTTCTCGTCGCTGGAAAGATTGGGTTCTGGTAAGTAAAATGGGGGCTCTGGGGGGGGGGGGGGTGCTGCACTATAGAAGATTTTTCACCTTAATGAATAGAATGCATTAAGGTGAAAAAACACAAGGGTTTACAACCCCTTTAAGGCTAACCATATATGTTAAGATTTTTCTCGTAGAGCCTAGAGAAATTAGTAGGTTCCTCCATACATGCTAAACAACTATCAGAATACCCATAGAGTGAATGCATCTTATTGCCTGCAGTATCTGTTTGGCCAAGAATTTTCTGCCCGGCTTCTTTGATTTTCAGATCAAAGTTTGTTGAGCCAGATGGTGCCACCAGGGCCATCTACAGCTTGAATTTCAGCAGATTTTTTAGGATTTGCCCAGTCCTGAAGAGTGGGTGAATTATTTCAGCCTTTAGGCCCTTGGTCCCAGCCTGTCTTTTACCCTTATGATTACTTGTGATATATGATTTTGTTAGCATAATCTTTTTAGGATAGGAGACAGTCGGTAGAAAGTATACATTTCTTTTTTTTTTTTTTTTGCTTAATTCAATCACAAGGAAGCACATCCTGATCCTACACACAGGTTATCCTCCTTGCTGGGAGATCAGCCATCCCCTTTTGGAACACCATGCACTTTTGGTGTACACATAGCCTATTGGATCATGCTGTGACTACAAGCTGGGCTCCGGGCGTTGTTCTCCGTCATTGGAGGGTTCCCCCATTTCAACCCCGGGGGAGACATCATGACTCTTACCCCCGTCTTCCTTGGCTGATACCAGACTTGACCTTGAGGTTGTTATATATTATTTCATAACACTCCTGATGAATGGCTGTAACGCCAGGAAACGCGTAGAGTGCCGCTAGATGCCAACAGTTACTTGTTTTTTTTACATTTGTCTTTCAATCGATTTATTATACCATGTATATTTCACATGTCTACTTTTCATTTGTATTGCATGCTATGAGCAGCATATTTAGTGTAAGTCTGGTGACTACCTATCTATTTGATACAAAATATCTGATATGTATTCTAGATTGTAATAAATAAATCATGTACTGTACTTTCATTTTTATGTTGTCACTTTCACTCAACATGGTGTACCCTCATTTGAAGTCCCACAAAATTCTTCCTTTTTAGCTACTAAATCAGGGATGGAGGCCGCCATGTTTTTTATATAGTGTGTGTCAGGTCACGTCCATTTACTGTATACTAAAGTATAAATATGTTTACACAAAAATTCTGATGGCATAGTTCATGCAGGGATTGCACTTCATACAGCAATCAACCAGAAGGTGGGTACTTGTAATGAGCCAAATAGATGGGGCATTTCTTTTTTTTATTTCACTGAGTTCATATTGAGTTTTTAAAGAAAGGAAAACAATGACAATACCGCAAACATATCAGCAGACGCAGCCACCTCAAACGCCAATAAATGTGGTATAAAAGAGTTACAGTAAGAAACACGTAACTAGAAATTAGGGAGAACAAAAGCATGAACAGAACAATTGTTCAAAATATATTAGCATCCACACATTGTTGACAAAAGGAAGAAAATAATATTCCAGAATGTGCTTACAGCTGAATTACATACATTATCAACAGTTTAGTTGGCAAACTAGGTAACCCAAGGCTTCCAAGATTTCTCAAAGGTATAAAAAGAGTGTGATCTTAAAGAAATTGTTTATTCATACAGATAGTGTTGGTGAGTCAAAATAACAGCTCCGGATGGATTAGGTGCCATCTCTCATTTCCAATGTATCATGATTGTTAATTTGGGTTATAGCAGTATGCTGGCGACAATCTTACAATATGAGGGTGAGAAGGCCTCAATTCTGAAATTTAAGATTGCCAATGCAGGATTTGGAGGAGTAGGAATACCTGAGACATCCGAGAGGATTTGGAAGATCATAGGGCATTTCTTTTTCTCTGATTTATTATGAAAAAAAATAGCCATGAGGGAAGAAAGACAATGTTTTGAAGCCTTTCAGGGTCTCTTCCTCAAGACAACAATGACCCATAGGGTCCCTGTGGCATTGGCTTGTTCCTCATGTGATAGGAATACAAAATGACCACTATGTGCATTGACTTTAATTATGTGCTCATTTTCCTTATCCCCTAAGTATTGAGGTTAGGAAAGTGATTGACATATATGTGTTAGATAATTTACAAAATAATGTCTTTGAATTGTGGAGAAAACCCACACAGACATATGAAGGATATAAAACACGCTAGGGTCTTTGGTGTGGCGGGTTTACACTTATAACCTCAGCCCTACAAAAGACCATGCAGATGTTTAGTTGAAGAAGTGAGGAACTTAACCTCCCTAATTAAAGTGTTACTAAACCCACAATATTAAAATCAGTCTATATATGCAGTAAAGCATGCTTGTTAAACTCAATATTGAACCTAAGGGGTTAATCATCTTCATTGTGTAAATTGTGTTAATTGTGTAAAAAGTATGTTTGATCCTGTCTTCTCTGATCCTCCCCTTTTTCCACTGTCCCCAATCCATCTCCTAATAGTACAGAGCCTTGGGAGAACTCTTCACAGGCTCAGTTTGGTGTGTATTGCTAGAGAGTTTTTTTTTTCTGTTCTTGTGAGGGTGCATATGATCAGCACAGGGCCAATCAGCACTGTCCAGACAGAGGGTCAGGGGTCCTGAAGCCTCATAGGACAATCAGAGTAGAATGAAAACACCTCTTACAAGCTTTAACCAGACACTGATAGAAGTCACAAGACTGCTATACAGGCATACCCCACTTTTAAGTACACAATGGGGTTTATTTACTAAAGCTGAAAAGTGCAAAATCAGGCTCCTTCTGCATAGAAACCAATGAGCTTCCATGTTTTATTACAAAAGCTTAATTGAACAAGCTGGGGTTAGAAGCTCATTGGATTCTATGCAGAAGTGAGCATGATTTTGCACTTTTCAGCTTTAGTAAATAAACCCCATTGTGTACTTAAAAGTGGGGTATGCCTGTATACTGCTGATGAGAAAAGGTATTTAGCAGTTTAGAGTTACTAAAATAATTGCATTTCCATGTTTGTGTCTTGTGGGAGACCAGATATAGAGAATTCATGGTCCTGGGTTTAGTAACACTGGGTACTAACATTTATAGGTAAAGTTGATCCAGGGAAAAATCCGATTGCCTCTTGGAGGATCAGGAAGGAATTTTTTCCCCTGCTTTAGCAAATTGGATCATGCTCTGCTGGGGTTTTTCGCCTTCCTCTGGATCAACTGTAGGTGTATAGAATTGGGTATATGGGATTGAATGACATTGTTTTTTGTTTTTTTTTTGCGGTTGAACTGGATGGACTTGTGTCTTTTTTAAACCTGACTAACTATGTAACTATGTAACACTTTAACCTCTGTGTTATGTATACAGTCAATTTCATTTAGAGAACTCCATTTTTTTTCTTTTTCTTATGGCTGCTGAATTATATATTTTGCTTACCTCCTGAAGTTGGGTAGATCTAAGCTGTTGTGTTTAACTGTCCCCAAGTCATGGACAGAAATCAGAATAAAACTGGTTGTAGAGGCCAGCTCCTGGACATCCTGGCCTATGCTTTATAACTGACATCACTTCCCAGGCAAGGACTTTGGTCTATAGCCAGCTAGTGCATCAGAACACTGGTGACATAATCAAACATAAAAACTTACACAAGAGTCATCCATCACAAATTCCCAGGCATTATGTGATAGAGATATTTTTTTTTTTCAAATCTTTTATTAATATGATGGGCAAAGACACACGAAATACAACATCTCGGAGTAACATATGACAAAGATACCATGGTATACAATGAGCTGAGCAACACCACATGACATATGTGAGATTTACAATTATAAAGAAAGAACAATAGTCTTTGGAACATCAAACAAACCCATCTGTAACATCTCGTATCTCCCGGATGGAGAAACGTATTAATTGCAATCGACTCTGCCCCTAGCTGTGATGGGAGGTATCTTACTACAGAAGGTTCTCTTGGACCACAGGATGGTTCTGTGAATCTCGTCCCCTTTTTCCAGTTTTGTGTAGAAGTAAAGCAGCATAGGTCCATGGGGCACCCCATAGGTCCCCACATACCTAAACCGTTGTGATAGAGATATTTTAAAGCTAGTCTGGATGATTAGAGGCAGCCATACACAGGATTATTTTAAGAAGATTTGACTTATTTCCAGTATTGATAATGTGTCTACAAATTCACAGTGCATTACACAGTACATAGATCCCCTAAAAGAGCTTACAATCTAACATCCATACGACACTCATACATATACTTTTGCAAGATTGAGAAGTTGCCAGTTAATTTACTATTGTGCTTCTGGGTTGTGGAAGAAAATCCTGCAAGGTTTGAGCTGCAAGGTTTTGAGGGTTACTGAAGAAACCACAAAATATTTGGTGAACTGAATAGGTAACACAAAATAATATGTAAAAGTGACTGTTAACATCTAAAAGAAGGCAGAAATATCAAAGAATATCTAACATGACTGAAGCTCAATGGGGCCTTGTTATCTGTGGAATCAGACAAAACATGCAGATTTTTTAAAGCCCTTTGCTCTTGTCTACAGCGTTGGAGGTGCATAAAGCCCATACTTGTCTGTAGTGGTTAATCTGTAAGCTACCTACTTCTCGGCATGTTCATTTACCTCCCAAGAATGAACCCAAGCATTATGCACATCTAACAGTGTAGAGCAAGTCATTAACTTGTATAGAGCCTGTAAGAGTTTTCTTCCCGAGCAGAGGGGGGGCATATAAAACCACCCAGCTTTGCTTGAATACATGCACCAATCAGTGCTGTATAAAGAGTATATTCTTATCAATCTGAATGTAAATAATAATCTTTAATACTACATAATATATATACAGTGCTTTGCAAAAGTATTCACCCCCCTTGGCATTTTTTGTGTTTTGTTGACTCACAACCTGGAATTAACATAGATTGTTTGAGGATTTGCATCATTTAATTTACAGAACATACCCATAACTTTGAAGATGTTTTTTTTTATTATGAAGCAAACAACAAATAGGACAAAATAATAGAAAAAGTCAATGTGCATAATTATTCACCCCCCTAAAGTCGATACTTTGTAAAGCCACCTTTTGCGGTTATCAGAGCTCCAAGTCGCTTTGGAAAAGTCTCTATGAGCTTGCCACATATTACCATTGGTATTTTTGTCCATTCCTCCTTGCAAAACTACTCCAGCTCTTCAAGTTGGATGGCTTGCGCTTGTGAACAGCAATTTTGAAGTCTGACCACAGATTTTCTATTGGATTGGATTGAGCTCTGGGCTTTGACACATTTACCATGTTTCTCCTTAAACCACTCAAGTGTTGCTTTAGCAGTGTGTTTGGGGTTATTTTCCTGCTGGAAGGTGAACCTCTGTCCTAGCCTCAAATCACACACAGAGTGGTACAGGATTTGCTCAAGAATATCCCTGTATTTAGCACCATCCATCTTTCCCTCAACTCTGATCAGTTTTCCAGTCCGACTGCTGAAAAACATCCCCACAGCATGATGCTGCCACCACCATGTTTCACTGTGGGGAATGGTGTTCTTTGGGTGATGTGATGTGTTGGGTTTGTGCCAGAGATAGCGTTTTCTTTGATGGCCAAAAAGTTAATTTTAGTCTCATCAGACCAGAGCACCTTCCTCCATACATTTTGGGAGTCTCCCACATGCCTTTTCGCAAACTCAAAACGTGCCATTTTGCTGAAAGTAATGGCTTTCTTCTGGCCACTCTGCCGGCTTATTGTCGTCCTATGTACAGATACTCCAGTCTCTGCTGTGGAACTCTGCAGCTCCTCCAGGGTTACCTTAGGTGTCTGTGCTGCCTCTCTGATTAATGCCCTAATTGCCCGGTCCGTGAGTTTTGGTGTGCGGCCGTCTCTTGGCAGATTTGCTGTTGTGCCATGTTCTTTCCATTTGGTTATGATAGATTTGATGGTGCTACTAGGGATCATTAACGATTTGGATATTTTTTTATAACCTAACCCTGACTTGTACTTCTCATCAACATTGTCCCTTACTTGTTTTGAGAGTTCCTTGGTCTTCATGGCAGTGTTTGGTTAGTGGTGCCTCTTGCTTAGGTGTTGCAGCTTCTGGGGCCTTTCAAAAAGGTGTGTATATGTAATGACAGATCATGTGACACTTAGATCGCACACAGGTGGACATCATTTCACTAATTATGCGACTTCTGAAGGTAATTGGTTGCACCACAGCTTTTTATGGGCTTCATAACAAAAGGGGGAATACAAACGCACATGCCAATTATCAGTTTCTTAATATATATATATATGTATATATTTTCTAATTTTACTTCACCAACTTATAATTCAGACTAAATGCTGTAATGTAACAAAATAGGTAAAAATCCAAGGGGGGTGAATACTTTTGCAAGGCACTGTACACAACACAGATATTCAAGAATAACAAAAAAAAAAAAAAAAAGACTTGGGAATATGAGACAAAGTTGCACCTAAATGTACTCTTACATTTTATGTTAGCATTTGTTTTGAATGCTGTGGAGGACGACATACTTCCAAATAGTATAAAGTTGTAAATGACACCATTTAGTGTATTAGTGAAAGAGAAATGAAACACTACAATAGGCCATAGATATAACCCTGTCATTCTGTCATTTGTATGGTAGCAGCAGTCTATAGAAGAATCAAAGGACTCTGGGTTGAACAGCAGTGAATGTTTAAGCCCGGGTTCACACTGGTGCGTTCGCAGGACATTTCAAAATACATTGATTTCAATGAGGCATGTTCACATATCTCCGGTGCATGCGCACTGCGCATTGCAGACAAACCGTGTGCGTCTTTTGGGCAGTGCGGTGCGGATCAGGTGTGAATTCAGGATCTTCTATGGGCATGCATCGGATTCGCACCTGGCTTGCGTTGTGAAAAAAAATTTGCAAATCATTGTACTACTTCTGAGGGGGAAGTCCAAGCCAAGTTTAAAAAAAAAAAAACGCCATGGATTCCCCCTCCAGGAGCATACCAGGCCCTTAGGTCTGGTATGGATTTTAAGGGTAACCCCCTACGCCTAAAAAACGGCGTGGGGGTCCCCCCAAAATCCATACCAGACCCTTATCCGAGCACGCAGCCTGGCAGGTCAGGAAAGGGGGTGGGGACGAGCGTGCGCCCCCCCCTGAACTGCACCAGGCCGCATGCCCTCAACATGGGGGGTGGATGCTTTGGGAAAGGGGGCGCCCTGCGGCCCCCCCACCCCAAAGTTGTCCCCATGTTGATGAGGACAAGGGCATCTTCCCGAATACCCTGGCTATTGGTTGTCGGGGTCTGCGGGTGGGGGGCTTATCGGAATCCAGGAGCCCCCTTTAATAAGGGGGCCCCCAGATCCCGCCCCCCACCCTATGTGAATGAGTATGGGGTACGATGTACCCTACCCATTCACCTAAGGTGTAAAAGTGTAAATAAAAAAAAACACACAATTTTTAAAAAATTTTATTGCACTGCTCCGGGGGTCTTCTTCCGTCTTCTCGCCGGACTCCTCCACTCTCTTCTGCTCTTTTACCTAGCTCTTTTGTCTGGGGGTCTTCGGTGGTCTTCCGGGTCTCTTCTGTTCTTGCCGCTGTCGCCGCCTTCTGCGCCGCCGTCTTTTTCTTCTTCTTCTTCTTAAGATGTTGACTCGTCACTCTCTCTGGCCGGAATGGCAGAGACACGCGGTGTTGTGACTTATATAGGGACAAGGGGCAGGGTCACATGCTCATGTCACCCCGCCCACATATGATGTCACAGTCCAGCATCCTCTGGGACTGTGACATCATATGTGGGCGGGGTCACCATGGGGCAGCATTAATAGTTTTTTTTCCCATGAACCCGGGGAATAGGTATTCCATCTAAGAGTAATTTATCGTTTGGCATAAAAGAAAAGGTATGTTAGCAGTAGTTTAGTGCACCTACCTGCTCATCATCCTGAATTCCCAATAGAGCCATTTCCGTTGAGACCATTAATGAGGTCCACCACCTCCCAATACTGAACAATCATCACAAGATGTGAAGGTACGTTCCCTCACCATCACCACATAGTCCTGCGATCTCTGGGGGTAAATCCTGTGCAGTCTCTGGGGCAGGACTCAAGTCCTGCGGGAACGCATGGGAACGGAGTTCCTGTACTTTTTCCACAACAGGAACTCAGTTCCCGTTAGCAGCCGTGTCCTGCAAGACTTTGAAGTATGTGAGCTGTGTGGCAGGTGCTACACCAGCAGCTGCCGAAACAGCTTGCAATAGTAAGTGCCGTGACCATTCAGGCATTGCCAGTAGGGGGCCCCATGACAGCTTCAGCTTTGATCTACCTGTCAATCACAGCTAGCCGATGGGTAGATCAGGTCCCTGCTGCTAAGAGATTGTATTTAGTCAGACCTCTCGTGATGCGCTCCTCCTCGCCGGCACCTCCTGATTTTCTGTCTCCTCATCCCCCCCCCCCCCAGTCTCCTGCTACTTGCTCTGTGTGTCCCACTGAATCCCCCCTCCTCAATCTTCAATGCCATATGATGAGAGAACCCAGGGAGGAGCACAGCTATTCTGCTCACAAGACATGCAGGGAGAGAGGTGAGCTGAGGGAGGAACATCAGTTTGGGGTGGTAAGCTGAGCACAATACCTGGCAAAGTTTAAATGCCAGGAGGGAAGTTTATGTGGAAATATCTGAAGGGTTGGAATAGCAGCGAGTGTGTGCTGGAGCCTCTGCAGAGTTTGCAACCCCCCAAGCTAACATACATCTCCTAAGCAGGAACACATCACCATCTCCCCAAGCATTCTGTCCAGATAATGTGCAGTTCATTTATGACCTTTCGTTTAACCCTGTGTTATCCAACTCTGTTCAATGAAAAGTGTAAACTCCCCACATAAACACTCTATATACAAAAAAATTCAATAAAGATCAGAACACAATGTTCACATTTGCATGGAAGCACAATTGTATGAATGCTGATTATTCAGAGAATTACCGTATTTATGTTTATTGAGGATAGTTTTTTTTTACTAACAGTTAAGCTTCATTCACACAATACGAAAATTGGATGAAAAATACCACTTTTGAGCGTTCGTGCATATGAGCGTATGATTTTTTATTTTTTTTGGTGGGCGAGTGGATCTTGGGTGGGAGTTCCCACACTTTTTTCCCCAGGACTTGACCCCTGCTCTGGGGGGTATAATAAACCCTGTGTAAAAATTTTACCTGTATCAACTTATCCTTGGAGGAGACTAACACCTTAACACTATCCTCCAAACAGTCTTCCCAATCCTCCCTATCTAAGTCTGGAAAGTCAGCTTTCCACTTTTCCCAGAGCTTTTCCATCTTGGGAGATTCAACACTCAGCAAGGCCAGGCTCGGTGGGGATGGGAATTGGGCATGAGCAGCATGTCTTAATTGCATGTATCTGAAATACATCCAGCCAGGTAAGTTAAAATTGGCCCTGAGATCCTGGAAGGAACTGCAGAAGACAGGGGTTCCCCCACAGCAGGGTAAAGGAAGACCACCAATTGGGTCAACTGAACCTACACCTGGGCACCCCCCAAACCCTTAAGGCTGTTCTAGTAGGAAGCGGAAGGTCAGCATAGGCCCGACAGCCCCTATAACAGATTGCCAAACTCCTGGATATGTAAGTTCACCTTACAGATTTTTCTGTAAAGGTGAACTTACCCTTTAATTGAACAAGCTGAAGTTAGACGCTGATTGGCTACTGTGGACTCTTGCACCAAATTCTGAGTGCTCCAGTTTTAGTAAATCTCCCCCATTATGTTTACTCTTCATTTGTAAAATAAATATTTTATATAAAATAAAGATGTAATAAAAAATAGCCTTGTCCTTAAGCCACTATAGTTTCCCCTAAAGCTAACTAATTAGTTGCAGCGAATAAAGATCAGCTTGCATATCTTTATTAAATGAACCCCTTGCAGTGCAAATCTATTGCCTACCTTAATAAAAGCACAGTGTTCAGTATGTATGAGTAGCTCTTAGGCTACAGAAACAAGTCTGGTGCTTAACTAAAGTTAAGCAATTAATTTTATCAGTATCAATCATAATCAGGGTTTTCTAGCAGGACTGGCCATGATGAATCTGTGTGGTGCATGTCTTTTTTTTGAATTTGTTTTTATTCTCACACTTGAAGCATGATCTAACACCAAACATCATTTATCCTCAGAAGATCCTTTAGTGAAGTCTTGTTCATATTTAAAGGTTCTATTTAGAAACCTTCAACCTCTCTAAAATGATCCCCAGTGATATAGCTAGCATGTCTGCCTGCTGCATTAACATGTATGCTTGGCCTGTACAAGTATGCATGTTGATGCACAGATTGTTCTCTTGCATGAGTGTGTGGCTGTCACTGTCAGGGCTTCTGACTCCTATCTCTGTCTTTAAGCCCTTTAACACCTAGAATTGTGAAATCTCCAACACTCAGACCCCTGCTGATCAGCTGTTTGGAATTCACACCTGATTGGAGTAAACTGTATTGATTTTCTCTGGTTGCAGTGCTCTTACCCCAGAAACTGAAAAACTTAAATCAATATGAAAGCCTGGACTGGGCTCCATTCAGCTGGCTGGTAATGATTCAAAGTAGGAAGACTTCACTACTGTACATTCCCCATTACTACTCTTTTAATAGATAACAGTACATTTAAATCAAATTAATATCAAAACATTAAAATAAATGCGCATGAAACAATTGGTAGATTCAGATATGCAATGAGGTTGATTTACAAAAAAATAAATAAACTGGAGAGTACAACATCTGGGGCAGTTGTGCATGGTAGCCAATCAGCTTCTAACTTCAGCTTGTTCGATTAACCACTTGCCGACCAGCAGCCGCAGTTTTACTGCGGCAGAATGGCACGGCTGGGCAAAACGACCTTATGTAACGGCGCTTCGCCCTGTGGGCACTATGGGCGCGCGGGCTCACCCCTGGACCCGATGCCAGTGCCCGGCGGTCGCAATCCCCGCCGGGCTCCCGTGATCACTGCTGACACACCGAGTACCCGGATCTGTGTGTGTAAACACACAGTTTCCGGTTGCCCTGAGGGGAGATGATCTATACAAAGTATGAACAGCGATCTTACATCTCCCCTAGACAGTCCCCTCCCCCTTCAGTTAGAGCACAGAGAGGGAACACAATTAACCCCTTTGATCGCCCCCTAGTGGTTAATTCCTTCCCTGCCAGTGACATTTTTACAGTATTCAGTGCATTTTTATAGCACTGATCACTGTATAAATGCCACTGGTCCCAAAAATGTGTCAAAAGTGTCCGATCCCATTATTTTGTAAATGCTATAACTTTTGCGCAAACCAATTAATATACGCTTATTGCGATTTTTTTTTCACCAAAAATATGTAGAAGAATATATATCGGCCTTAACTAAGGAAAAAAAATATGTTTTATATATTTTTTGGGGATATTTATTAAAAAAAAATATTGTGTTTTTTTCAAAATTGTCGCTCTTTTTTTGTTTATAGCGCAAAAAATAAAAACCGCAGAGGTGATCAAATACCACAAAAAGAAAGCTATATTTGGGGGGAAAAAGGATGTCCATTTTGTTTGGGTGCAACGTCAACCGAGCGACGCAGTGCCGAATTGCAAAAAGTGCTCTGGTCAGGAAGGGGGGTAAAATGTTCCGTGGCTGAAGCGGTTAAGCTTTGACAAAAAAAACTGGAAGCTTATTGGTTTCCTAGCAGAGCTGCACCAGATTTTGGGCTCTCCAGGTTTAGTAAATCAACCCCAATACACACAGCTGAAGTCTGAAAATATAGTTTTTTGACTTTATAGGTTGAACTTTCCAAACCATCGTATTGGCCAATTTGTTTTCTATCATAATAAAGGGACCCTGTTGATTGGAAAAATGAAGATAGGAAAATCCAGTAAAAGAACACTAGCGGTATTTACCTGCTCGATGGGTGATGACTCCAGTCTTCGCTCTGTTCAAGAACTATGGCTACAGCAGGCATCAAACACTTCCAGGTGTGTCAAATGCTTGGTCTCCTGCTGACAGCTGTGGTTTCATCCGCTGGTCCCTATGTCACTACAAGACAATAGGAACTGGGAATTAAGTCCTTATCCATATAGGGCAGTGCAAAATAGAATAATCATTAAAAGAGCATTATTAGGCAGCTCACAACACAATAGGGCTACCCTACAGTGGGTAACCAGAAAAATCACCCACAGCAAGCATCAAACAGAAGGAAAGCCAGACCAAATAGTGAAGGAGTCCAAATCACTTTAATGATTCAGAGTTAAAAAACAGCCAACCCATTTTGGGGGCCTAAAAACCTCATCAGAGCTTAAATCTATCCAAGAATGGACACAAGAAACAACTATTTCATGTTAATCTCTATGGGAAATGTATTAATGGATCAGGTTAATTCAGTAGCTTGCGGTGCCAGAGCTATTAGGAGTAATAGTAGGTGACAGGGGTTTTAACAAGGCCCTAGTCTATTCAAAATTTTTAAAAAATATATATATATTTTGTCCATGCATGCAAGGATATTTTTGGGTTGAAATATTTCGGATTGCTTATTTTGTGTTAGTGTTTGAAGCCAAACTGGTTGCACCCAATATATAAAGCCAAAATCACTGCTATCAAAAAATAAAATAAAAAATACTTTGATATAACTCAATCCCTGGAATTCATAAAGAGTGTCTAAGACACTCTTTAGAATTCCAATACGCCTCTACACAACAGATGTTGGTGTGGGCACCATATTCATGTACAGTATCTGTTATCAGGTGCGTTGCTAGGTCTGCAAAAGATCTGAGGCTAGAGCCCAAAGCAGCTTTTACCAAACTTTTTGCAGGCCAGTGGTAAGCAATTTTTTGTGGGCAAAGGCTGGTGTTTGGGTTTAATCATCATGGCACCATGGTTGATATGGTGTCAGGGTGATCGAAGTGCATTGTTTCTATTGCTACATTCTAATATATAATGACAACTCACCATAATGCAGAATCAGTGGAAGCCCTGTGCTTGTCACTTGCCACATATCCTGCCACCAGATGCAGCATGTCACTTGCCACCATCGCCTGTCACCAGATGTAGCTTTTTAACTTGCCACCATCACCTGCCACTAGATGTGGATTGTCACTTGCCATGTTGCCTGCCACCAGATGTGGATTGTCACTTGTCACGTCACTTGCCACCATTTACAGATTGTCACTTGCCACCATTTGCAGATTGTCACTTGCCACGTAACCTGCCACCTGATGCGGATTGTCACTTGCCACATCACCTGCCACCATTTGCATATTGCCAATAGCCACGTCACCTGCCACCATTTGCAGATTGTCACTTGCCACGTCACTCGCCACCATTTGCAGATTGTCACTTGCCACGTCACTTGCCACCCTTTGCAGATTGTCACTTGCCACGTCACCTGCCACCATTTGTAGACTGTCACTTGCCACGTCACCTGCCACCATTAGCAGATTGTCACTTGTCACATCACCTGCCACTAGATGTGCATTGTCGCTGCATTGGTGGCAGGCTGGCAGCACTGGTCCATTTAGTGAGGGCAGGAGAGTGGAGATGCGGGACGGGCAGTGAGAGATGATGTAATCTCTCTGCTCCCCGCCACACCTCCATCATTGAAGAGGCCCGCGCTGTGATGGCAGAAGAGCGCTGATGTGTGGTGGGCAGTGAGAGATGATGTCATCTCTCTGCTCCCCGCAGCACATTTCTCCCACATTGAAGTGGCCTGGCTGTGAGGGCGGAAGAGTGGTGACGTGAAGCAGGCGGAGAGAGACGATGTCATCTTTGCTCGTCCGCCCGCTCGTCTCTCTCCTCCACCTCTAATGCAGCCCACCCACCGCAGCCACGACTTGGGGCTATGGGCTCCAGATTTGGGGCTACAGCCTCGATAGCCACCCCCTGGCGACACCTATGCCTGTTATCATAGGAGTGAGCAGGAGATAGGGTGTGAACAGGCACACCTAGCCTATTTACTAAGTGTGATGCCGATTACCCCTATTGCCTGGGCTCCCCCTGTGTTGCACCTCCCCCCTCCTCCCCCAGCAGTGCTGATGGCTTCTCTCCTCTCCCCCCAGCTCCTGCGGGGGATGTTTCAGAATGAAGAGTGGGGGAAGGGGTTGGTAATTATCCTTTACTGGCCCCTTCCTTTTTTAAATGAACACACTTAATCACTGTGTTCATAACTGAAGCATAGTCAACTGTGTTGACTATGCTTCAGTTTGTGAATAAACAGGAAGCTGCTCAGAACAGAGCATTTCCCATTCATTCATTGTCCTGTGCTGCTGAAGCTACAGAGAAAGGCATGCGTGTTTGAGCTTTGGGGTGCACACCCTAATGCAATGTGGAGGCACACTGAGAGCAGAGTGTCCATAAGGACAACCCAACCTCTGTACAGTTTCCCTTCCTCCCCACCACTGAAGCTGTCACACAGACAGTGCAGCAGCAGAGAGCTTTGTACTTGGGGGGCAGAGCCTGATCCCTTTATGATTGACATCAGGCAGTTGGCAGAGCCTGGTATTGGCTAAGGAGTCCGCTCACTGCCTGCTGTCAATCACAAGGCAGGAGCGGACCTGATGGGAAACAAATGTCTCAGCTTTCCATTAAGGCTCTGCCCACTACAGCATCCTTGCTTGTTAGAAGGCTATTGGCTGTAAAGCCTATAGTGTCCTTAACAACCAGTGACGGGGGGGGGGGGGGGGTGGTTGCAATGGTTAAACACTGCAGATAGGAACAGGCATGCTACCTGTCTCTGTATGCCAATTTAGAGTCTGTCTTTCTTAATTACCCACAGTTTTGTTATCTTCAAACTGGAGATAATTATATTTGTAAAAGTGGTGCTATTTAGGACTACCCCAATCTGCCACATGTGTCAATAAAGTTACGAAAATGGTCGGTAGAGATTTATAAATTTGGCATAGGCCATTTTTTAACACTATGGTGGTAGAGTACCTAATAAATCTCATAAAATTAGAAATCAACTTATTTAGAAAGTGAATTAAATTTTACATATCAACCACGTATGTGCAGTATTTATGGTCATATGACTCTAGTAAGGCCCCTTTCACACCGGGGCGTTTTTCATGCGGTGCAGCGCTAAAAATAGCGCCTGTTCACCGCATGAAAAAATCCGGCCCCTTTAACTCCAGTGTGAAAGCCGGCGGGCTTTCACACTGGAGCGGTGCGCTAGCAGGATGACAAAAAAAGTCCTGCTAGCAGCATCCTTGGGAGCGGGATAGGAGCGGTGTGTTCACCGCTCCTATAACGCTCCTTCCCATTGATTACAATGGGAGACCGCGGCAATACCGCGGCAATACCGCGGCAATACCGCGGCTACGGCGGCGCTCTGCGGGGGTGTTTAACCCTTTTTCGGCCGCTCGCGGGGGGTAAAACCGCACCGCGAGCGGCCGAAAACCGCGGTGAAAACGACGGTAAAGCAGCGCTAAATATAGCGCTGCTTTACCGTCACCGCGGCTCACCGCCCCAGTGTGAAAGGGGCCTAACTGTTATTTGGTTACCATGGGTAAGTTATACTTCAAAGTGCAAGAAGGTAAGGGGTTGTACTAGACAATTGACTTTCCTAGAGTAGCCAAATTATCTAACAAATTCAAAGACACGTTTCAAGTGGATAAAAGATATTTATGGAAAGGAAAATACTGCAAGTAAGCATTTAAAATACTTGATTTTCATTTTGCCTGCATTTTTTTAAAGTTGGTGATAGTGTCCCCTTAAGATGATTGTGATTCGCATACAAGGATGCTTCACCTGTGCATGCACTGTATTCCTTGCTATCATATGCACTGTTTGGCCCTTGTCCATCTGTTAGTGATAAGTCTTTTGCCCATGTATTACTGTGTTCTTTCTCACCTCTCCCCGCAGGAAGAAGAGACATACATAATAGACTGGATAACAAATGAGTAACAGATGTCTGACTAAGAGCCTCCTCTGAAGAGCTTGGCGCTTTGACGTTTTTTGTTGAATGCGTATTAATGAATAAAGTGTGAACACGTTTTCTTTGTATTTGGGGTAAATGTGTAATGCACATGCCTGCAAGTGACAGTGTGTATACCCTGTGTCATTATGAAGTTCTTTTTTTTTTCTTTCTTTTTTATATCGAATAACCATTTCTCTTGTGTTGTGATGTCTGGTATGTTTTAACATTGTCAATAATAGCCAGTTAACGGTATAATTAAGGTACCAATGGTAATGAGATTGCACTGGCACAGTCTAGCTTTTTCAACCATATTGGGAATCAGTCTCATATGTATGGGCTAGAGATGTGCACAATAGAAAAATTTGTTTAGTTTCGTTTCGTTTCTGTTGTTTCCGTTGATTCGTAACGATTGTAATTTCGTAAGTCGTCGGTGTTCGTATTCATAACGATTCGTAAATTCGTAAGTCGTCGGTGTTCGTATTTGTAACGATACGTATTTTCGTAAGAGTTATTTTTTTGATTCGTTTTTTTCCGTTAGTTTAATTTTCGTTTATTCGAAATTCGGACGCATTCGTATTTTCATAGATTTAGTTACTTTCGTACTTTCGTAAGATTGATTTATTCGTACTTTCGTAAATTGTTTTCGTAGATTCGTAATCGGAGCATAATTCATAATTTTATGTAATGTGTATGCTATTATTACATTGTAAGAGACACGGAAAATTACGAATCGAAAAAAAAAGTTACGAATGTACGAATTTTTTCGGTTCAATCCATTCGAAGCTTGTTAAGCAGCGCCATTGTAAGAGATACGGAAAATTACGAATCGAAAAAAAAAAAAAAAAAGTTACGAATGTACGAATTTTTTCGTTCAATCCATTCGAAGCACGTTAAGCAGCGCCATTGTAAGGGACACGGGAAATTACCAATTCAACAAAAGAAAAAAAAGTTACGAATGTACGAATTTTTTTGTTCATTTTGATTTTCGTTGTTCCTGTTTTCGTTTTTCGGATTTTCTTCTTTCGTAGTTTAGTTGTTTCTAATTTGGTTACTTTGGATTTTCGTTGTTTTTCATATTCGTTCGATTCGATAATTCGTTAAAATTTTTAGCGAATCATTCGTTCATTCGTACGATAACGAATGAACAAATATAACGAATTTTAACGGAAAACTAATAAAAACAAAACGAATTGCACATGTCTAGTATGGGCAGGGCGCCTGTAGACAGAAGGACCTATGCCTAAAGACAGCAGTAAAAAAGAGGCTTTTCCTCGTATTGTTATCAGTCGCATGATTTTCTTCCATCAATTACATTCAACTCTTATTTACACATTGGGGTCAGGAATATAAGAAAATGTTCAATGTAAATAGGTGACCCCAGCAGAAGGATGTTATTACGGGCACTAAAGGTGGTGTGCCAACAATGGTGAAAATCTGGCCCTGTGTATGGGAGCCATTAATGACACTTAAAGCGATATTTCAGCTTACCCATTCTTTTATGTGATCGCATTCATTTTCTTTTTTTGGCCCTCTTTCCTTTATTTTTCTGCTGTTTTTCAAAAGACGAGGCTTTCCTCCAGATGTAGCAGTTATGGGGTTGGGACAAACCAATGACAAGGGTGCTTATAATGACATGCTTTCTTTTATATATCTAAAACCTTTATCCCAAAAGGAAAAAAAAACTGTTAAAATTGGTAATGTATTTGACTCTTCTAGTACATCTAACAGTCCCCATCCCCCCAAGATTAACAATGTTGTTGTCCAAAGGTGTCTTTTACTCTTTCATCCAGAGTGGGGGTGTAGCGTCACATATGGCGACCCATCACATTTGGCTATCAGCTGGACTGCGCATGCGCGACGCCGCCATATGCGTTCCAACACTGTGGCGAACTGCGTTTGCGCAGAATAGTGTGGCCACACCCCTGAGTACAGGTTCAAGCCCCACCATCCAAGTGGACATGGAGCTGGATTATAATTATGCCGAGTGAAGCATGGCGAGCGAAGCAAGCCCACGAGGGGCCCTGTGGCAAACAGTGTTGGAACACATATGGCGGCGTCGCGCATGCACAGTCCAGCGGGTAGCCAAATGTGATGGGTCGCCATATGTGACGCTACAGGGGCACTCTAATACAGGAGGAGTGTTACTGGCCATATCACCAGGTGAAAACGGAGGGAAAGAAAAAACGAATGCAGCCACTTCATCTAAGTATTGGTAATCTGCAATATACCGTATATACTCCGAGTTTTTCAGCACATTTTTTTGTGCTGAAAGTGCCCCCCCCGGCTTATACTTGAGTCAAGCACTTTTCTGCAGCAGAGAATGACATTTTCCGACCCGAATTTGGGGCCCCGTATCTCTAGGCCACTTGGTGCTAGAACTAAGTGGCCCGAGATACAGGGCCCCAAAGTCGGTTCAGAAAATGTCATTCTCTGCTGCAGAAAAGTGCTTGACATTTTCCGACCCAAATTTAGGGCCCATTATCTCGGGGCCACCTGGTGCTAGGAACCCCAAATTTGGTGTGCAAACCCAGTGGCACCAACACTACACTTGGGATTCCTAGCACCAAGTGGCCCCAAGATACAGGGCCCCAAAGTCGGTCAACTGTGTCCATCTGCAGCAATGTCATTTCAGGACCCTTTGGGTTCAGAGACCCCAAATTTGGGCTGCAGCTAGGGGGCATCTAGGAACCCTTAACTACCAAGTTTGAAGTTTAGGGGACCTATGGCTGCAAATGGGCACAGTGAGGCATGCAAATGGGCACAGTGCGGCATGCAAATAGGCACAGTGAGGCTGCAAATGGGCATTGTTGACCCTCTTTTCCACTTACAGTAGCTGCGCATTTCTCACCCTAGGCTTATACTCGAGTCAATACGTTTTCCCAGTTTTTTTTGTGGTAAAATTAGGTGCCTCGGGTTATATTCGGGTCGGCCTATACTCGAGTATATACAGTATTAAAATTTTGGTTTTGGGCTTAATATCGTTTTAATGGATGAAATAATGATCAGCTTTGTCAGAAAGCCTTGTCCAATATATACAGTAATGTTTCCCCCAGGATAATCTGCATCAGAGTTGTCTGTGTCCCCCCACATCACTCTGTGGCTATTACGATGAACGCCAGGCCTGCTACATAGTGTTTTTCCTGAGAGCAGTCAGCTTATGTCTACACGGCTGAATACACTCTCACATTTATGGGCAGATTTAGTATAATTTATAGCCATAAGCAGGACAGTCTAGTTTCTAAGATTGTTAAGATTGTTGACCTATAATCTTGTATAAATGATGTTTACTTGAATATACTGTACATAAAGATGTCATGGCACATAAATAGCCGGATGCTAAAGACCATGTAAAAGAAACATTCTTTAAATTTTTTACTATTTATTTTTTCCTTTAAAACAGAATATTTCATAACTACATTTTTATTGTGGAAGTTTAGTGAAAAAAATTCTGTTGGACAAGTGTTACGCTGGGTACACGCAGGCCGACATTCTGCCCGTGTGTATGTTGGTCAGTCCAATAGAAGACAGACATTTAGCCAGCTTCTTTTGGGCGAGCATGCTGGAAAACCAGCAGCTGCCTGATTCCCAACCAGCTCTCAGCCAATGGTGGAGAGCGCCGATCAGAGTGTTCTGGCAGGGGGGCGTCCTCTTCAGAACACAACAGCTCAGCGGGGGAGAATGCTGTACCAATGTCGGATGGTTAGTACAGCAGCTTCGACCATGCAACCCATGCAACCTAACTGTAGTGTGTACCAGACTTTAAAGTGATTGTAATGTCTCATTTTTTTCTCTAATAAAATAACAAACATATTATATTTACCTGCTCTGTGCAGTGGATTTGCACAGGGCAGCCCAGATCCTCCTCTTATCGGGTCCCTGGCTGAAGCTCCAGGCCCCTCCCTCCTGTTGAGTGCCCCCACAGTAAGCAGCTTGCTATGGAGGCACCCGAGCTGAGCTGCAGCTCATTGTATTCATTCAGACACGGAGCCGCAGTTTGTCCCCGATGGCACAGATGCTGTGTCTCAGCCAATCAGGACGAGGCACTCGTGGACATCGCTGGACATAGATGGGACTCAGGTAAGTATTAGGGGGGCTAAGAGGGGCTGCTGCATACAGGCTTTTTAGGCTTAATGCATAGAATGCATTAAGATAAACAAAAACTTCTGTCTTTACAACCACAAAGTATCCCTTTCAACTATCGACAGCCCTTAAAAATACAATAGGGTCTCATTTAGCCACATTCAAAGGAGCTAATTATCTTGTAATTTGGCATCAGCTTAAGTCACACAAGCAGCATGTGTATATTGATATGCGCTGGCATATGCTTCAGATGTGTTGCAGTTTTGACAGATCCCACAATGAATTGACTTGAATGGCCTTAAAGTGGACCCGAATTCAAAAAGTGAAGATTTGCTATCTTATAGGAAGTTGGTTGGATTGGTCTGTTTTATTTTTTTTTATTACAGACTTCACTATTACAGACTACACATATTTTTGGAACAACAACTTTTAGTGGTGATTGATCTGGGGAGCACAGATGCACTGTGAAGGGAGAAATACATCAATGTGAAAGCGTTTCAACTCATGTAGTCCGCAGAATCAGTCCGTAAATTGATTGTAAAACAACCCATTAAGTTTAAAATAGAAATAAAAGGCAAAACATGTTTGCATAGATAAAAAACATTATAAATACCCTTTTCCCCTTTTTTATAAGTGACCACATTCCCTCTGTTCTCAGCTGCATAAGTGCTGGGGGGGAGGAAAAGCAGCAGCACACTGAGCTTCCGAGTGAATGACTGTTCAGCGGGGTACATGTCAGGACAAGTCTGATCATTGGAGGAGAGCACACTGAGTTCCCAGCATAGCTAGAGAACTGACCACGCTGTGCTCTCCAGCTTAGTGTGGTCAGTTTTAATAGGAAAGCAGAGGGACTGGCAGGAACAGGATAATTGTCCATGCAAGTACATGGTACAGCAGGCACATATCAAGAATAAGACGTGTTGAGGTAACAAACGCTTTAACTGTTTAAAACCCTAGAGAATAAAAGCAAAAAGAATGCTGTTCTGACAGCAGCTAAAGCAAACCTGGTTAAAGATTGGGTGAATGTTTGAATATGTGTAGGTCCTGCTCAGTATGTTCTGATTGAACTTTGCTGCACCCTCTTGGGCAACAAAGTCATTAACAAAGGTAGATTTTCCTGTATGACTGTTATAGATTTTCTGGTGTCCCTGGATATATCAAGTCAACATATTTTTTTTTCCTTCTTGTTCTTGGGATAAGCTGTGTGTAGCATTTCAGATTTAAAATATTTTCAAATTGAAATTCTATAAATTTACAAAAATAAAACTAAAGACATCCATGCATGCACATGCACACTCTGGCCACTGTACATAACTTCCAGTAGAAGTTAATTGTACAACCAAGCTTGCTCACATCAGGTGACTGTCTGTGACTATGGTATTGGTAAGGGAAGCGCTGTTTCCTTGTCTCAGGAGAAAGCAATAACAGTCATCCAGGAAAATCTACCTTTGTTGATGATTTTGTTGCAGCTTTCAGCAAGGTTCAATCAGATCATGCTGGGCAGGACTGGCACATATTCAAACATTCACCCCCATCTCTAACCAGGTTTGCTTTAACTGGTTGGTTGATCCTACAAATCACTGTTCTTCTTTGTTCTAAACTGACCACACCAAGCAGAGAAGCTAGTCTGCATCTTGCCTGAGGCTAAACAGACTATGGAATACAGGCACACTGTGTGTCTACACAGTGTCCTGTAACTCCACCCCCACTATAAGGAAGAAGAGATGCATGGTCACATGACAGAACTTTTTAACCTTGTAAAAGAGGTAAGAAAGATAATTTTTCAATCTAAGCAAATGCATTTATGATACCTGCATATGTATAATTGTATTATAAAGTGTCTATAACATTGTATGTTCACAGCTACTATATACTATAAGGGGTTGTAAAGGTTCATTTTTTTTTTTTTTGAAATAACAAACATGTCATACTTACCTCCACTGTGCAGCTCATTTTGCACAGAGTGGCCCGATCCTCCTTTTTCTGGGGTCCCACAGCGGCCCTCTCGGCTCCTCCCCACAATAGCTAACCCCCTCGGGAAGCTCTCTCCAGAGGGGGTTACATTGCAGGCGCGCTCCCGTCTCATACACTCCACGTCTATAGACACAGAGTGTATGTCTCGGTCCTGCCCCCCCAGCGGGCCTGTCATTGGATTTGATTGACAGCAGCAGGAGCCAATGGCTGCGCTGCTATTAATCTATCCAATCAACGCCGAGACTCCGTGGAGAAGAGGACGCCATGGATGAGCTGAGCAGGTAAATGGGCTTAGGTAAGTAAAACGGAGGGCCTGGGGGGCCGGTCATTGCCAGGTGTTTTCACCTTAATGCATAGGATGCATTAAGGTGAAAAAACACAAACCTTTACAACCCCTTTAAGTGGGATTGTCCAAAGTAAATCGTTTTCTTTTTTCAAGGTAGTGCAAACTACAATGATGAATAAATGCCAATACACAGCAACCAATCGGAGTTCCGTTTACTACCTTTTACTATATGTAACGCTTCAATAAATTCAGGTAGGCTGCTACCACACTTGACACAGTGGAGTTGATATACTAATGGAGTAAAGGCTGTTCACTTAGCATAATTAATGGTCACTTAATTTGATAAATAGGACGAACCTGAGTTTTTTCAATTTTACAATTACTTGCAAGTAAAAAATCCAGTTCTTTTCCCTTTCTCTTGCAAATGAGTAAGTATTCAAAGTCAACAGAGATTCACCTTGTTTACTAAGCTATGTGAAAATTCTGTTTGCTAATTGAACAATCTCCATACCTTTAGCAATGTTCTGTAGTGTTATTTGCCTTATTAAAGACCATGTGCACCCTTTTCATATGCAGTCTTTTTGCAATGTGAATTCTTTTTTCTACAAATGATTTCCCACTTTGCTGTGACCTAATGACCCTGATCACTTTTAAAAGCAAGTAAACTGTGCATGCGCTGAGCTTCTACAGAATACAGTTGGTGATGGAGTCACCTTAATTTGCCAACAATTGCTAGTTTTGTATAGTGCAGCACAAAGAAACTGGATTTTTAAGGTGCCAACATATTAATCCAAATAAAATGTATACAATCAAATGACTTTTATTAATACAATACTTTGTTAGAAACATTTGTTAAAAACAGAGAATTGTAAGGGTCCATCAGGACCGGTTGAATAATATGATACAGTGGTCAATTCCATACAGATCTCTTTATATGGCGGCTTGAATTAGTCAATCTCAACGTATTGCGCCTTTATCTTGCTTCATCAGGAGAAATTTTACTACAAACATCTGAAGATCAAAAAAAGCCAGATTTATAAATCATGGGCCTATGGGCAATTGCCATACAGGGAGACCAAATAGCAATTGGAGACCCCCACACCGACTGCACCTTGGAAGGTCCAGGGATGGTATATGGTAGAGCACAGGAAAGGTACAGAAGAACCCCACTGAAGAGATGTTTTAAAGTGTTTTTCTCTTAAAGAAGATGCATATACACAGGTAAACCACAACACTCCATATAACAGCCAAAAGGAATTAAATGAACAAATGATTTAATAATCAGGCTCCACTCTGGATCAAATGTGTATTTAACAAAGGTTTTAACTATTAATTGTGTCAATAAAAGTCATTTGACTTTATACATTCTGTTTGGAATAATATGTTGGCCTCATTTCTTTCAATTTTGATATATAATAAAAAAAGACACTAACCTGTGAACAAATCAGTATGGTACATACCTGTCTGTTGTTCTATTTGCTAAAATCTTACTCTGTAGCAGAGCTCCCAGCACCCTTCCAATTCCACATTTCTGTGTATGAAGCAAAGCATCGCCCCTACTGTACATCACTATTTTGTCCTGCAGTGACTAGGGATCAGTCCAGAGGCACCACAGCAGCCAGCAAGGGGACCAGCCGAAGAATGAAATTGGATCGGTGCTCCGAGCATAGTGAAGTTTTAGCAAAGGAGCCATTAGCCAGGTATGTATAATACAATTTTCTTCACAGGGTAATGCTTTTTTTTTTATGTTGCTGACCCTCTGATATTGTCATTTTAAATTGCCCAGGAAGTGATAGGTTCACTTTAAATGTGATATTCTGGGGAATAATCAATGCACACATTTTCTATATTCCCAGTAATTAAACCAATTTGTAAAAGAAAATCAATTTTTTTGGTAATCAATGCAAACAGTTACTAAAAAAAAACAAAAAAAAAAAACCACGTGTTCGCTAAAAATGACTAGGAAACGCTTAACTGTAAATGATCCTTTTTGCTGTGACCAATCTTATTATCAGCCTGGGTATCATGATCCTGTAATTAACCCAGGTCTTCAGGCAGTGTTTCCAGTCAGAGGACCACTGTCTAAAGAGAATTAACTAGCTCATCATACTAAATACCTTTCACCGAACCACCATGTCCTCAACTGTAAGGTTGCAAAAAAAAAAAAAAAAGGATGAAGTAATTATTATACTCAGATCATCTACTGATGTGTTAACCTTATGTTACAAAAGAGATACTCAAAATTCAAGATCATATGATTTCTGCATCAAGACATTACAGAGTTACCAATGGTCTTCAGTCTGAGTAATAACAATGCTATTAGATAGAACCACTTATCACTCAACAGACAGTGGGGGTTATTTACGAAAGGTAAATCCACTTTGCACTACAAGCACTTGGAAGTGCAGTTGCTGTAGATCTGAGGGGAAGATCTGAAATGAGGGGAAACTCTGCTGATTTTATCATCCAATCATGTGCAAGCTAAAATACATTTTTTTTAAATTTTCCTTGCATTTCCCCATCAGATCTACAGCGCTTGCACTTGTAGTGCAAAGTGGATTAACCTCGTAAATAACCCCCAAAGTCTTAAATTGCAAAGTGTACGCACATGTCGTACTTACTGTATATTATCATGACTTTCTAAAACTCTTAATATTGAGAAATTATAAGAAAAGCTGATGAAGATACTTAAGAATATTGTTTATATATAAGGTATCTATCTATCTATCTGTCTATGTATCTATGTATCTATCTATCTAGGTTTTTGCAACTCATGAATCTAAAAATGACTTTACACTGCTTACAATAAAGCTTATCAATATGTAGACATATAGTCAAAGAATAGATGCTCATTGGGAATTATACTAGTATTCCAGATAGGGGTTTCATGTTAAAAGGAAGTCTACCACTTAAAATACTCCTTGTTCAAATTAAAGTGACAGATCCTTCTGGCTGTTTGGAAAAGCTCCCATGTTACTCTATTCAAGCTGTTCTGTTTTTGCCTTATTATCATATTTTCCATTGATAGATATCTGATTCCAAAATAATTTTATACAGTAAACCCTTATTTATACACACACACACACACACACACACACACACACACACACACACACACACACACACACGTGTGTGTGTGTGTGTATAGAGAGAGATAAAAAGAAAGATATAATGTTTCTATGCACAGACTAATTTGTTTTAATATGATGAACATTTGTGTTTATTTGCAGTTATCTACCATTCAGGATAGTACTACTGAAATATTTTTTATCACAAGCATTACATTTCTGTTACATATGTTCAATAAAAAAACAAGTCTTACTAAGTCTTTATATTTTTGCGTGAAATTTCACTTAGTTAAAGTCCATCTTTTTACAAAAAAGAAAAAAAATATATGAACACATATGTTCAGGAAAAAATATACATTTATTATTGTTTGGCAAATCAGTCTACAAAGCCTTGCAACAATGATCAGTGGATTGTGAGTGCAATTCCAGGCTCCTGCAGACTCTTCCTCTAGCTCTAGTTTCTTAGCAAGGTATGAAATTTCATTTAGAGGGCTGAAGGAAGTGTCAACGGACTACAAGTGCAGTGATCACCGCACTGGCATTCTTTTGAGAACTACAAGCATGGTGGAATGTGGGACTTGAATTACACTCACTCAAGTCCCTGTGAATGAATGACACAGCTGTGCAGATACAGATGTAGCATGTAAGGCCCAAAAGGTAGAGTTAGCCATCAAATTAGTGGAACAGAAAATTATGGGTGGCTTCTAAGAGCAGTATTAATGAATATGCGTAATCAAACAAGGATTGTACCATCATCCAAGAAATTTATCAAATAAAGGGTTTGGGAGCCTGGTCCACAACCAGGCCTCACCAAGGAAGAGGATGGGGGGGGCAAGTGGACTATCTTGGTACAATACAAAAGGGGATACAATTAAGTATATAAAAAATCATATAAAAAATAGAAGAGTTTATTGATACAAAATACATGACAAAAGATGTCGGTAGTAGATTAAGAAAACATAGGTGACTTGGTCATGGACAGCATTTCAACTCGTTTCGTGGACTGGGCCGCTTCATCAGGAAAACATCTACAATTTAATTGGCACATGATCAATGACAATATAGTCAATCATATATAACAAGCCAATATTGAGAAACATATATCAATACAGTTCAACAATATATAAATGTTGCAAGGGGGAAGATGCAAGGCTGCTTACCCGAATCCACAAGTGCTATTCCATGCACTTTATTTCACCCAGGCTTCAGCTCTCTGACTTGTTAGTCTCCCCCAGTCGCAGCAGGAGACCCCCCTTACTGGTGACGCTTTGTGCCTTGAGTACACCCAGATTCGGGTAAGCAGCCTTGCATCTTCCCCCTTGCAAAATTTATATATTGAACTGTATTGATATGTTTCTCAATATTGTCTTGTTATATATGATTGACTATATTGTCATTGATCATGTGCAGATGTTTTCCTGATGAAGCGGCCCAGTCCGCGAAACTAGTTGAAATGCTGTCCATGACCAAGTCACCTATGTTTTTAATCTACTACCAACATCTTTTGTCATGTATTTTGTATCAATAAACTCTTCTATTTTTTATATGATTGTTTATATATTTAATTGTATCCCCTTTAGTATTGTACCGAGATAGTCCACTTTCCCCCCATCCTCTTCTTTGATGAGGCCTTGTTGGGGACCAGGCTCCCAAACCCTTTAAATTAGTGGAACAGTTTTTCGTTTTTCATTTTTTAGATTACATCTTTTTATCCTCCTGACAAACAAAACTTTGGCTCAGCTGGGTACACTGCAGCTGTTACTAGTAGTCTGCAAATGTTTGGAGAAGAGATCAATATCATATTTTTGTTCATACTGAATTAAAAATTTGGCCCCAAAATGTCAGTGATGATCACAGATTAATCTGCTTTAGATGTCATTGGTTTATAATAAATAATTAATTTATCATATGTGCCTAGGTATCACACTGCCTCTGTTACTCCCTGCACAAAATAAATAAATAATTGGGGACACGAGATTAAAGGATAAAACCTGACTGGTCAGAATAGTCACTGCAGTTTCAGCAGAATTTGCCAATTATCCATAAGGCATCACAGATACCCCTATGCCATTTCTCGAAATGACTGCAACAGTTCAGCCAAACAGAGGTTCTAACCAGATTCCTCAGGTTCAACCATACCCAAACATCTATGAATGTTGCCAGTCTCACCACCAGACAAACTGCTTAACTTCAGAATCCCCACCTTTTACTTGTGTGCACCTCTTATATGTCTGTGAAACCATGAACCATTGCTTTCTGCTTCACATTTTATATATTTATCTCTTCATAATTCATCTATTTTAAACTTTTCATTTTCTCCTGACATTGTCTTTTTCTCTGGCAGACAACAGCATTTTAGCATCTTTGCTGCACAAGGGTCGAGACAAAAGCAACTTTAGAGATTGTACTGTTACAGACTGTATATATATATATATATATATATATATATATATATATGCAATATATATATATATATATATATATATATGCAATGTATATACTTTATATTTATATATATATATATATATTTTAACAGCCATCTGCAGGGTTTTTGCATTAAACAAATATTTACATATCTAAAAAACTTTACAAAGACTACACATTCCCTTTAAAGACTGTTGGAAAAAATCAAAACATCTTTGATCAATGCTGCACTTGGGACCAAACCCTTCATGTGCTGCATATCATGCGATTAATGGGAGTTCTGGATCAGTTGAATAGCTTGCAAATATGATGTGTTTGGACAGCCTCATAACACTTTATTACAAATGATTGCATTGTATCATTGTATTAGTGACTGCCACATCAAAAAACAAGCAACGGGGTCTTACTCTTCTTTCTTTATTCTTCATATAATATACAATAAATAAGGAGTCCAGCAGTATCTGAGTTCGCCCATCATTAATAGCCCTAGCAGTGGTGGTGCTGGACTCAGTGCCCGAAATCTTGCCTTAAGTGTGTCCAGACGATGCAAGAAGTTGGCCATTCTACTGTCATGAATCCACCCAAAACTGATTTTTGATGGAATTACCATTTAATCTATGGAGATAGTTAAATAAAACACATAAGATTACATCTATATAAGATGTCATGAAAACGTTTGCTATATGTTTACTAATGATTTAAATGCTGTAATGTCTTGCATATAAACATTTTGCAAGTAAATCTATTGAACGTGAAATGGTAATGGCGAGTTTCTGATACAACAGGGGCATACATGGACAAGTAAATCTGGAGAGTTTAAAATCTGGTGCAGCTGTGCATTGTAGCCAATCAGATTCTAACTTAAGCTTGTTCAATTAAAGTGATTGTAAAGTCTTGTTTTTTTAAATAAAAAACATGTTATACTTACCTGCTCTGTCAAATAGTTTTGCACAGGGAAGCCTGGATCCTCCTCTTCTTGGGTGCCTCTTCGCTGCTCCTGGCCACTCCCTCCTGTCGAGTGCCCCCGCAGCAAGCAGCTTGCTATGGGGGCACCTGAGCGGAGCCACATCTCCGCGTGTCCATTCAGACACGGAGCTGCTTTTCGGCCCTGCCCCTTCTCTCTCCTCATTGGCTAACCGACTTTGATTGACAGCAGCGGGAGCCAATGGTACTGCTGATGTGTCTCAGTCAATCAGGAGGGAGTGTCCCGTTCTGCCAAGGGACTCGTGGACATCGCTGTACAGAGATGGGGCTCAGGTAAGTATTAGGGGGTGCTGGGGGCTTGCTACACACAGAAGGCTTTTTATCTAAATGCATAGAATGCATTAAGTTAAAAAAAAAACTTCTGACTTTACAACTCCTTTAAGCTTTAAAAATACACCTAAAAGCTGATTGGTTTCTATGCAGATCTGCACCAGATTTTGCACTCTCAAGTTTTAGTAAATCAACCCCAGCGTGTTCACTATTTTAATCATATCATTGCCACATTGTTATTGCTCTCATCCCCATTTTCACCTTTCTTGGTGTTTAAAGCTGAATCAGGTGCTTACTGAGAACAATAAACTAGACCCATTTTTTGTTACAGTAAGGCTGGATTCACACCTATGCAGTTTTTGTGCTTTTTGCATTTTGCAGATTTGCACTACAGTCCATATAACATGGTTTCCTAAGGAACACTTTTTGTAGTGCAAATCTTCAAAATGCAAAAAGCACTAAAACTGCATAGGTGTGAATCCAGCCTTATGGCCCGTACACACGATCCGAATATCGGACGACCGATCGGACGACCGTTTTCGGTTAACAATTGCAAGTAGAAATTGAATAGCCAATAAAGTCACGAAAATTCTCGTACGATAGGAAAAAAAAATCAGAAGTGATGTCATGTGTTGTAATGTATTTGTATTGTATTTTCGGACGACAACTATACTGACTAAAGGAAAATTTCCCTGCATGTCCGATCGAATAATATCGGATGAACGGTCGTTATCGGCTGTCGGAAGTAGTGTACACACGATCCGAAAATCGTACGATCCTCCCTCGGATGATCGTTTCCGTCCGATATTCGGATCATGTGTACGGGCCATTAGTGACTGTTGGGTTCCTGTAGGTAAAAGATGACAATTCCTTTCTAAACAGAGATGTACTCTTGAACAGGAAACCTGAATTCATCCTAAACACCCAGTTATGTTTAGATAAATGTTCTCTAATTTTAAAGTTAATGTTAATGTATTTTAGTACAGTATATATTATTGCCATTATTTTAAAGCATGACACTAGGTTTTCACACTCCTTTTGCCCTTACACATGGACTTTGTGGTAAGAGACAGTGTCTGGAAATATAAGTTTCTGTGATAGCCAGGAACAGCTACTGGTTTCCCTTGAAGAACCATATGTGCCCAGCAGGACATTTTAGCCATGATGGAAGAGCTCTACCACACGCTGGGCACTGATTCTACAATGTGCACACTTCCCTCTTTGAAGATAGGTATTACTGATCAATTACTGTATCCAGACTCATGTTTCCTAAATTTTATAACTGGGTTCTTCTTAGCCACTGGAATACTTCGCTCAGTGATAACAGCTTATATTTGAATTACCAATACAGTAACAGATAACAGTATAAAAGTAATTTAATAAACCAACCAAAAAAATAATCAATCAATCCATTTAAGCCACCTAGAAATCATAAGAGAGATAGTTTAGTGCATCTACACTTACTAATAGGCTATAGATTTCCATAAATAAACTGATTATCTAATTATTTTCTTCTTGTCCCCTAGGGATACCCGAATTATACAGGTTAAGCCAATTCAGGATCAAGCCAGACTTAAGCTGGCCATACATAGCTTAAATGTTAACTGATTCCTAATAATTGGTCAAAATTCAAGCCATGGGTGCCCCTGCAAACACCACCCAGCAGAACGAAGTACGAATGAGAAATCAAAGGAGCCAGGTGGAAAAAAAGTCAGCTGAACAGTGAATGCAACCAACCAACTGAAGTTGCTGTTTTGGGTAGTCTGACATCCACAGACTGTCAGAATTTAATATCTGTTAGTGGGAGATCCATCTAGCTATGCTGTTTAGCAAAGTCTAATGGCTTTCTCTTGCTTAGCCTGTGGGTTGAATGAGGGAAGACTAAATATGTATAGGCAGCTTTAGTTTGGGTGATCTAAATTTGTGTGGTTGGGAATGTTCACTGTGCAAAATGAATACATAAACAGAAAGAGTCCACGAATAGAGTAGAGCACTGGGAGGCTTTATTTAGATCAACACATTACAACGTAATACACTAATCTAAAAAAAGCCCCATGGTGCTTTACGCTGTCTGTAGACTCTATATCTGTTCATGCATTGGATACACAACTTGGCAGTGTTGGAGAGTCAGTGATCAGGGAGGAGTGTGGTTGCTAGCAGCAGTGGCATCTGTTTATTTTTATTTTTTCAAAATCAATGAATATGGTGAAGCTGTGTTCACTTTGAATAACCAATCATGTGCAAGGGAAATAAAAAAAAGGATTTTCACTTGCATGTGATTGGATAGTTTGAGTGACTGAGCTAAGTTAGTATTCAGTTTGCAAGGAGAATTATCTCCTTTAGTTAATCAAAACCATTCAAATATACAGGTATAACCAGATTCTTTAGATCAGTATTACTTTTTTTCTTCTTTTACATTTATAGTTTTTTTATTTCGCTCTTCAGCAAAGCACATAGTAAAGTACAAAAAAAAGTAGTGTGCCAAACATGGCGGATCAGAAACCATCATAAAGTACATAACAGTAATAGCAATGAAGAATTTCAATACACATTTGGAAACGTGTCATCTTGTAACTATTAGAAATCCGATTACATGGAAAATGTTAGTTCAGAACAAGGCCCCTAGAACATACAATTCAAAAACATGCAATACTAGTGTGTAAGCAGGGGTTCAACCAGGCCCAGATTGGTCATAGGGAAAACCTGGCACTTGCCCGGTGGGCCAGGGCTGCCGGGCTGCATGTTCTTGCGGGGCCCAAGGCACCTGGGCTGCTCTTTGTGCCCTTGCCACTCACCCGGCCTCTTCACAGCCACCTGGCTGCCAGTTTAGCTCAGCCACCGGCACCAGGGGGATGGAAACATGAAGGGGAGGAGCTAGAGGAGGCTAGAGTAGTTCAGCTGTCTGTGCCAGGGGGTGTGACCATGAAGGGGGAGGAGCCAGAGGAGACACCTGCTGCAGACACCATGGAGCCGGATCAGAGAGAACGTGAGTGTGGCCCCCTGTAACCTGGACAGGAGGAGCGGTGGGGGTGGCTGCATATAGAAGAATCATTCTCTCCATCTTCCTCCCGCAGTCTCTGAATGCCTGCTTCTGCTCCTATCCCTCTTGCATACTTTCAGAGACTGCCAGAGGAAGATGGAGAGAATGATTCTTATATATGCATCCACCCCCACAGCCCCTCCTATCCTGCTGCCCCCCAGTGCTCTCCAGCCCCCCCCCCTCCCTGTGCTCTCCCCCTCCCCCCATGCTCTCCAGCCCCCTCCCTGTTCTCTCCAGCCCCCCCCCCCAGTGCTCTCTGCCTCCCCCTGTGCTCTCTGCTGCCCCCCAGTGCCCTTCGCCTGCCCCCCCAGTGCTCTCCAGCCCCTTTCAGTGCTCTCGGCCTCCCCCCATGCTCTCCACTGTCCCCCTGTGCCCTCCACCTCTCCCCCAGAGGTCTTCAGCCCCCTGTGCTCTCCACCTCCCCTCATGCTCTCCACCCCCTTGGCCTCCGCCTCTCCCCCAGTGCTCTCCAGCCCCCCTGTGCTTTGAACCTCCCCCTATGCTCTCCACCTCCCCCATGCTCACCGCTGCCCACCTGTGCCCTCCACCTCTCCCCCAGTGCTCTCCAGCCCCCCTGTGCTCTTTACCTCCCCCTGTGCTCTCTACCTCCCTCCATGCTCTCCGCTGCCCCCCTGTGCCCTTTGCCTCTCCCTCAGTTCTCTCCAGCCCCCCTGTTCTCTTTACCTCCCTCTGTGCTCTCTACCTCCCTCTGTGCTCTCTACCTCCCCCTGTGCTCTCCACCTCCCCCCTGTGCTCTCCACCTCTCCCCCAGTGCCCTCCACCTCTCCCCCAGTGCTCTCCAAAGCCCCCCAGTGCTCTCAAACCCCCCCAGTCATCTCTGCCTTCCTCTGTGCTCTGCAACTCCCCCCATGCTCCCCTCTGCCCTCTGCCTCTCCCCCAGTGCTCGCTAGCCCCCTAGTGCTCCCCCAGTGCTCTCTAGCCCCCTAGTGCTCTTCAGCCCCCCCAGTGATCTCCGCCTCCCACCAGTGCCCTCTGCCCCCCACAGTGCCCTCTGCCCCCGGTGCTCTCCTGCCCTCCCTGTGCGCTCTGCCCCACCCCGTGTTTTTGCTTCCCCCTGTGCTTTCCAACCCCCCATGCTCTCCAGCCCCCTTGTGCTCTCCTCTTCCTCCCTGTGTTCTCTGCCTCTCCCCTGTGCTCTCCACCCCGCCGTGCTCTCCGCCTCCCCCCACAGTGCTCTCCAGCCCCCCTGTGCTCTCGCCCCACCCCATGTTCTCAAGGTTCTTCCCTGTGCTCTCTGCCCCCCTGCTCTTTCCCAGTCCCCCGTGCATAAAAAAAGATAATTTCACTGGCTGACCCTTCTTATCACAAACAATACAGGCTAAAGGCTTTTGAAATAGAACATTTCCACCATGCAAGAAGGTACCATCAACCATATTTACAATTCTTAGAAATTCATGCATTTGTTATTTGGTATATGCTTTAAGACTAAGTTTAGCTTTAATTATAGCTTGTGCAAAACCACAAAATGATTACAAACCGGCCTTTATATTATTTATACCGGCATACACAGAAATGCATATGTTGCCTCTGTAACTGATTCTCCATCTAGTCAAATTGAATTCATCTATATTGTTCAGTCTGTACAAACTGATTCTATATCAAGATCACTGACCTTAAAACATACCATAAGATAAATGGGCCAATTAGCTAAAGCGGCCAATCAAATTCCAGTTAATATCCCTTATTAATAAAGATATGAAAATTTACGTGAGGATACTGGCCGAGAGACTGAAGCTATATATGCCAGAATGCATAGGAAAGGATCAAGCAGGGTTTGTCCCTGGGAGAGAAACAAGGGGTAACATCCTAAAAACAATTCTCTTAATGCATGAAGCAAAAAAAAAAGCAAGAAACCCGTCCTTTTTCTATCAATTGAGGCTGAAAAGGCTTTTGGTAGACTAGATTGGGACTTCATGCTTGGGATACTGCATAAATTTGGCATAGGACCACGTATGCTGAGGTGGATTGAGGCCTTGTACTTCAAACCCAAGGCCCAAATTTGGGTAAACTGTACTTTATCGGAGCCCTTTAGGCTCTATAATGGTACACGTCAGGGTTGCCCACTCTCCTTTACTTTTTGTGTTTTTTCTGGAACCCTTTTTAGCTTCTATAAGAGCCAACTATGAGATTAAAGGTATCGAAACCGTAGGACAAGAATATAGGACATCCGCTTTTCCGGGTGATATTATGTTCTATATAATGTATCCCTCACAAACACTCTGTAAGGGCTTACCTAGGTTGGAGTCCATGGCGCAGAGATGTACGCTCACCCTTGCAAATAAACACAGCCCATGGTAACAAAGAGATAAGCTACCTGGGCTGTGAATCTGTGCACGGGGGCTTGACAGGAATAGCCAAGGGATAGTCGAGGTAAAGCCACAGTCAGGGATTCCAGAAGTCAGGACAACGATAAACGAAGCCAGGGTCTGAAGCCGGGGTCAGTCTTGGAACACTGGAACTCTGCAACAGAAGACAGGCGCACAAAAACACTTGGCAAACATGACAAAATTAACTGCCAAAGCCCTCAGAGTGAGACAGGGTTTTATACCCAGCTAATTAGGTAACCTGCCTCATCTGATCCAGGAGTGACAGATACAGAGAATTGCCCACAGTACTTTATGCTAAACTAGGCATGGCTGGAAAGCAGACTGAATTGAACTGAGGTGTGGCTTAGAGGTAAGGAAACAGGAGCAAATGCAGACAGACATGAGTTCAATACCACCCTGGGGCGCAACCACGCCTCACCGTCTGCAAGGCACGGTAGGGATTGTGACACACTCCCAAAGATCTTGGGAGAATTGAGTAGCTATGGGACTGTTTTGAATTTAAGGATCAACATGGAGAAAACGGAAATTTTAAATATCTCTGTTCCCCCAACTGAGGGTAGGCTCCTCAGAGCTCTTTTTCCCTTTGTGTGGAAACAAAAGGGATTGAGATATCTTGGAATATACCTGGCAGTATCAATGACAGATTTATACCAAGATAATTATGTTCCCTTATTGAATAAAAGTAAACAAGACTTGAAAGGGTACCCTGCACATAGATTATGTCTATATGTCTTCCAAAGCCTTCCGATTAATATCCCTGGAGCATATTTCAAAACCCTTAGATTGATTCTGCTGAAATTCGTATGGAATAATCAAGCCAACCGTATTGCCTACAAAACGATGAGTAGACCATGAGAGAAGGGGGCAGTGCTCCAGATTTTGGAAAATATCATGAGGCGGCAGTGTTACGGAGGATCTTGGACTGGGTCCAAGGCTCACCATATAAAAAGTGGGTGTCCTTAGAGGAAAGTGTGATTAAAGCTGCTTTGGGTCAGATTATTTGGATTCCAAAGCAATATAGGGGGCTTTCAGGAGAAACAGCACCAGTTACTATAGAAACATTTAGAGTATGGGATAAATTACTTAATAGCATATCATGGCAGTATAATAGTCCCTTGACCCCCCTGACAGGTAATAACTTTTTATCACCGGGGAAAGATAATAATCAATATCTAAAATGGACCCTATCAGACCAGTTGTGGCTTAAGGATGTCTTGAAGGGGAATGCTTTGTGCTCATTAATGGAGCTGCGAGAGAGGTATGGCACGACCCCATGGGATGTGTGGAGATATAGACAGCTCCAACATTTTGTGGATTCTCTCCCAAAACCTCTCAGCGTGGCTTCCAGGTTAAACCCATGGGAAAGATCAATTGATCAAGGGAGAATAAATAGACAGGGGATCTCAAATATCTATAGGAGATTGATATCCCCTCTGGATGACGGATCCGGGTGTCCTTTCGGGAGTTGGGAAATGGAGTTGAATCAGGCATTACCTGAAGAAATGAAAAATAAGGTTTTAGACTATGTCCACTCAACTTCAATGGACACGCGGACAAAAGAAATGAACTATAAATTATTGGTTAAATGGTACTATGTGCCATTAAAAATACATAAAATGAACCCACACATTTCTCCTTTATACTGGAGGGAATGTGTTGAGGTTGGGACACATGCTCATATATGGTGGCAGTGCCACCTGATTCAATCATATTGGATGGATATAATAGATCTAATCAAAAAAATCTGTGGATATGAAATTGGGCTGGATCCTTGGCAATGTTTGTTCCATGCAATAAATTCCACAAGGAAGAAATATAGAGCAGCAATTACTCCTTTTTTGCTGAATGTAGCAAAGGCATTCATCCCCAAACATTGGGGGTCTAAGAAGGCCCCGACAATGAAGGAGTGGCTTAGGGAAGTAGATAAGACTAGGCTTATGGAGGAAGTAATCCACTTTCAAAATTACTCTGAAGTAAGATTTGCTAGTATTTGGAAAGGATGGTCAGAATTTAAACAATCTCCGGTTTACCTGAGTTATATGGGAATCGAGGGTGGTAGTTAGGGTCCTGCACTGGGCCCCTTCCCTTTTCTTGGGGGGTGAGAGGGTGTGTTTTTTTTTCTTCCCTTTCCTCTCTCTCTGTCCCTATGGAAGAGGCACATTATCAGGGGTATATAGTGGTGATTGAGATATGATTCTCTCAACCTCATAAATAAATAAAGAAAAGGGTATGGGAGCATCACAGATTCACTTATGTGTGTATATATATATAAAAGAGATATTACTTAATAGCACTCAATAAATAAGGAAGGAGTGGGGGAATGCGTTTACTAAATAAATAATATAGATTAGAGTGAGGATTGGGGATATGCACTTCACGATAAGAAACAATGAGTTTGGGGTAGAGGGTTGTATATAAAAACACATTATAAATTTAAAGAGGAGGGGGGAGGAAGGGAGGAGAGGAAGGGAGGGGTGAGAGGAGAGGGAATGAAGAAGGGGAGCAGGGAGGTTTTTTTGGGGGCGGGGGGTTTGAAGAGGGGGTTGGGAGCTGAGGGTGCAGTATCCTTACTTTCACACACTTCCTTACTTCCACACTTAAGAGGAAAGAAGGGGAGAGGGGGAAGAAGGGAGAAAAGGAAAGGAAGAAAGGGGAAAGAGAGAAAAAAAATGTTTGACTATAAATTTTCAGAAATATGGCCATTTGAGAGGGGATGATAAAGGGTAGATCCATTTTTTCTTTGTCTTGTTTTTGTATTTGCATATGTGTATGTATTTTCTTATCTGAATGTTTTGTATTAATGTATTGGAAATGGCATTGAAGCTTTTGTATGTTTATAGTAACTTAATAAAAATAATGAAAACATTAAAAAAAATATATATATTCCAGTTAATATATTTTCAGTGCAGGCTGGGAAATAAAAGAAAGCTTCTACAATAGTGACTGTCATATCGTAATGGCTTGCGTATAAAATTTTAAGTAGCATTTGGAAAAAAAATTACCTTTTGCAGTTTAATGTAGCCAGACTAATGACAAGTTATGCTTTACTGGTTAATGCAAGAGTAATTCGCATGAAAACACCCCTTCAACCTGCACAGGCACCCTTCGATCCCTATAACTACCTTTACTGCTGCTTTCTCCAAGCTTCAATTCCCACAGCCGCTTAGTAAAAAAATCTAAAGATTTGTACACAACACCCTCCCTCCTTGCCACCCCACAATTCATCTATTGGAGCCTGAGCAGCCAATCTCTAGGCCCAATGCTGTCATGTGGGACATGCATTTATTGGCAGTATTGTCAGTAGCTGTCAGCAACATTCATAGACATAAGTGGGAGTTGGAATGGTGGAAAGTGTAAGCATTACAGGGTGCCAAGCACAGTTTAGGGCAGTGATTCTCAAACTGTGTGCCATGGCACACTAATGTGCCATGTGAGATTTGCAGGTGTGACATGGGAGTTTTTAAAAATATAAAAAATTGCTAGTGTTTTGAAACCTTGAACATATCGAGAAATTTAAATGGTAAATTAAATGGTAAATCAATATTGCAAAAGTTTAGCAGGGGATACCGGAAATCTGACGTAGCTATATTGCATTTTACAGAAAATTACAGAGCTGCAGATTGAAAGTGAAAGGTAATTTTTAATAACATTCAATTACAATATGACCTGAGTTGCAATTGTATATACTATATATATATATATATATATATATATATATATATATATATATATATTGCAATTTTTTTCCCACCAAAGTGAAGTTACCCTTTAAGTATTATGAGAGGCAAAAAATCCTTTTTGTATAGTACAAAATATGATTTTTTTTTAATATTGCACACTCTCTTACAATTCTGCATCCATACAATTGGCCCACAGACTTCATTGAGCTGCATTGACCTGCATAGACATAGCAGGCTCAATGCAAGGAAACACGGAAACCAATTGTTTTTTATGTGCCCTGTTCACAGTATAATGCTGCACTGAGTTTCTTTTTGCTGTGGTGTATTGCGTAAAGTGTGCATTGTTGCATGGCACTACACATAGCGCGTTACATTTTGTATCACTTTTTAAGAAAAAGAAAGAGGAAACAAATGTATAATGCATTGTAACAACTCATCTCACCACCCCTACACAACACACACCAGTGTATGCATGTTTTAACATCTAGGGTGGTGTGAGATAGCCCTTAAAATAAAAAATTAAAAAAAACGTAAACACTGTGATGCATTGTTACAATGGATCACAGCACATGTGCACAATGCACGATATTGTGTGTGTTGTATGCATCATAATGTGTGCATACTAAGTGAATTTGGTGCAGCAGTAGCAAGCAGCAAAAAAATTGTTTCTTGCGAAACTGAATGTGTCATGTGTCTTTTCTTAAACATCTGTGCAGCCTGAGTCCCAGCCTACCAACTACTAAGTCTAGGGGACGTATGCCCAGTGTATCTAGCTAGTTCAATTTTTTTTTTTTGGCGATACACTCTAACTGGAGGGTATTGCCAACATGTTTGATCCATTCTGTTAGTGTGGGGGGAGTTTCCGATTTCCAATGTATTAAAATAAGTTTGAGAGCCTGAAGCAAGGCTCTGGCCAATACCCTCTCTACTAGATTTATGTACCTCAAGATTGTCCAAGATTCCTAGAATATTGGGTTCAAATACACTCAGTAAAGCTACAGTTTGGGGCAATTCCACTATAAGTGTAAAAGGTCTCCATGATTCCTGCAGCATCGACTGCAAAATGGGCCCTCCACCATGCTCACTGTGAAAAGTTTAGAAGGAGTGTAATGGGAGCGCAGTAGAATATATAATGAAGTGAGCCTCTGTGATAAGTTAAGAGTGCTCAGAAGCACGGCCTGCAAGGTCGCCTCCCACTGGTCCTCAACCAGAGTGACAACTTCAGATTCCCATTGTTCAGCCAATTTGGAGGGGTAATCTTCAAGAAAAGCAGATAACAGCATAGTTTAACAGCAGGATATAAAAATTTTAGAGGCTTATGTATGTTGCATTGATTAAAAATCGGGGCGGGGACAGCTTTCGCTAACAAGTATTACCCTGGGCTTTCACAGTGTGGTGGAGCTATAGATATTGAAAATACATGTATGGGGTAGGGAGAATTTTGAATGGAGCTCTTGAAATATATTAAGGAGCCATTGGAAAATATTTGGCAGAGATTAGTGACTCCTTGTTCCCTCCACCTATTACCGAACTGTAATTTGGAGAGTTCTACATAGCTATCATTCTGCCAAATTGGGCTATATGTAGTAAAGCCTGTAACCTCTTGATCTGTCTGGCCTTGTTCCAAATTGTTTGTATGATGGCATATGTCGGGAACAATTTTGTTAGATTTGAAAAAAAGCAAGGGACTCAAGCCCTGAGGGAAGATCCTTTACTTCCATATGGTACAAGAGAATCATTAACACAGAATGGGGTTTTAAGGGAACAGATCTACTGGGTCTGTCCATGCCACATACCAGGTGCTGTAACTGAGCAGCCAGGTAATTAATCTATGGATTGGGTAAGCCACACTGCCTCCATCTTGAGGATGCTGCAGTTGCTACAATTTAAATTGATAATAAAGGTCCCGCCACCAGCGCTCTTTACCCCTCCCTTCTGACAAGTGCCCCAGAGCAAGCAGCTTGCAGTTTGGGCCCCCGAGCAGGCTCACTCCCAAGCCATGGCTTGTCCATTTGCACACAGAGCTATGACTTAGCCCTGCCCCCTCTCTTTCCTCATTGGCTCACTGGCTGTGATTGTGGCTGTGATTGACATCAATGGGAGCCAATGGCTCCCTCTGCTGTCTTAGCCAATGAGGAGGGAGAGTCCCCCAGGGAGAGCCGAGGCTCTCGTGCACATTGCTGGAAGAAGATCGGGCTCAGGTAAGTATTAGAGGGGCTGGAGGGGATGCTGGACCCTGAAGTTTTTTTTACCTTCATGTATAGAATGTATGAAGGTAAAAAACCTTCAGCCTTTACAAACACTTTAATTCTAGTCTAGGCGAGTGGCCAGCTTTAATGTCTACCTACCTGTCCATCTAAAACTACACTGCCCACAGGATGATGATGCTGTGGTGATTTCATTGCAATACATATGGAGTTTTCACCCTGTTAAAGAAAGCGGAAACTCAACAGATCTGGTGGGTGGTAAAACAATGTGGGACTTAAAAAAAACAAAAACTGCTGTGTCCATACTTTTGACCGACTGCAGCATTTACAGCTTATATATCATTTTTTATTTTGCTCATAGTTTCACTAAAAGTATAACTAAAAGTATAACTGCTAATGTTAGGCTAAAATTATGCAAATATGTTCTCATACTCTCTAAACATTAACAGGAAGATTTTTGATTTCACATTCAAGTGGTATTATATGACCTGTGCTAGAGAGTTAGCTTTATTAAACAATATTAAATAGACAACTAAGTACTCATACATGAAACAGGTACTATTTGTGTTTTGCATTGCATTGTCATACAAAGTAAAATAAGAAAAGAAAATTAGATAGGCATATCATGTACAGTATAACAAGTCCTATTACGTGCACATTAAATAATCTACTTTTCCAAGATATTTTTATGTACATATTCTTGACTTGCATGCCCATTTTTCTAAAAATATTTTTAAATTGAATTTTATTTATGTTAAACCTATGTGCAAAATGTGAATCCCACTAACAAAAATGTCAAGGCTTGTCACTGATTTTCAAGTGTTTTCACAGAAAAATAAATACTATAATTCACCGTGCATTTAGTAGAATGCCTTGTATTGAAGGCTATACAAAACCTATTGACATAAAAGAGGGATCTTTCCAGACACTGATTCCTCCCTTCTCAGTAGGTGGTGGCACCACTACACAAATCGTGTGCCTTTAAAAAAGGTCACTGCCTGGAATTTAGAATGACGATGATGATGATTCATTCTATGTCATAGCGGTACATTTAAAGTAAATCCATCACTTGTGAGTTAACATCATAGTTCTTCAATGTAGACTGAACCAGTTTAGAAATAATGTTATTTATTAAACTCATGCTGCCCCTACTGGAATATCCACACACTTAGAGCTTACAGAAAAAAATGTACATAAAAGCACGCATTCCCACAAAATTCTGTTCCCGAGCACAGCAGAAAATAATACAGTGGTATTTAAAGGAGAAAAGGATGTTCCCTTTACAAAATGGATGTTCACTTAGCTTTTTAAATAAAGGAAGGCTTTGCTCACTTTGAGTAACTTTGAATAACCAATGGGTAAGAATATAAAAAAAAAACTAGATTGCACTTGCATACAATTAGTTGGTTACCTTACTCACTAAGTGAAATGAACAATCACATTAACCTCTTGCTGCCCACATAATGCATATGTGCAGCAGCAAAGAGGGTAGGTTTTAACACCCACAAGCTACACAAATGTGTCTACAGTGCATCTGGAAAGTATTCACTGTGCCTTTTCCACATTTTGTTATGTTACAGCCTTATTCCAAAATGGATTCAATTCATTATTCACAAAATTCTACAAACAATACCCCATAATGACAATGTGAAAGAGGTTTGTTTGAAATCTTTGCAAATGTAATAAAAATTAAAAACAAAAAAAAAGCACATGTTCATAAGTATTCACAGCCTTTGCTCAATACTTTGTCGAAGCACCTTTTGCACCAATTACAACCTCAAGTTTTTTTTTAAATATGATGCTACAAGCTTGGCACACCTATTTTTGGGCAGTTTTTCCTATTCTTCTTTGCAGGACCTTTCAAGCTCCATCAGGTTGGATGGGAAGCGTCGGTGCACAGACATTTTCAGATCTCTCCAGAGATGTTCAATCGGTTTCTAGGTTTTGGCTGGGCCACTCAAGGACATTCACAGAGTTGTTCCATAGCCACTCCTTTGTTATCTTGGCTGTGTGCTTAGGGTGGTTGTCCTGTTGGAAGATGAACCCTCATCCCAGTCTGAGATCCAGAGCGCTCTGGAGCAGGTTTTCATCAAGGTTTTCATCAAGGATGTCTCTGTACATTGCTGCATTCATCTTTTTCTTGATCCTGACTTGTCTCCCAGTTCCTGCCCCTGACAAACATCCCCACAGCATGATGCTGCCACCACCATGCTTCACTGTAGGGATGGTATTGCCGTGGTGATGAGCTGTGCCTGGTTTCCTCCAGAGATAACACTTGCCATTCATGCCAAAGAGTTCAATCTTTGTTTCATCAGACCAGATCATTTTGTTTCTCATGGTCTGAGGGTCCTTCAGGTGCCTTTAAGCAAACTCCAAGCAGACTGTCATGTGCCTTTTAATGAGGTGTGGCTTCTGTCTGGCCACTCTACCATATAGGCCTGATTGGTGGAGTGCTGAAGAGATGGTTGTTCTTCTGGAAGGTTCTCCTCTTTCCACAGAGAAATGTTGGAGCTCTGTCAGAGTGACCATTGGGTTCTTGGTCACCTCCCTGACTAAGGCCCTTCTCCCCCAATCGCTCAGTTTGGCCGGGCAGCCAACTCTAGGAAGAGTCCTTGTGGTTCCAAATTTCTTGTATTTATGGATGATGGAGGCCCCTGTGCTCATTGGGACCTTCAATGCTGCAGATATTTTTCTGTACCCTTCCCCAGATCTGTGCCCTGATCCAATTCTGTCTCAGAGGTCTACAGACAATTCCTTGGACTTCATAGCTTGGTTTGTGCACATGCACTGTTAAGTGTGTGACCTTACATAGACAGATGTGTGCCTTTACAAATCATGTCCAATCAACTGAATTTACTACAGGTGGACTCCAATCAAGTTGTAGAAACGGGTACATCTGAGCTCAATTTTGAGTGTCATGACAAAGGCTGTGAATACTTATGTACATGTGATTTTTTTATTTTTTTTATTTTTAATAAATTTGCAAATATTTCAAACAAACTTCTTTCACAGTGACATTATGGGGTATTGTTTGTAGAATTCTGAGGAAAATAATGAATTTAATAAATTTTGGAATAAGGCAGTAACATAACAAAATGTGAAAAAAGTGAAGCACTGTGAATACTTTCCGGAATGCACTGTATGTGCAGCAGAGCTTTCTGTGCTGAGAGTGCAACAGTACATTGACGAAGCTGTGAAAGACATCTGGTCTGTACTAATGATTGGGAACTGGCAGGACCAGCTCCTGATCATGTGACCACTGTGCCAGTGGTCACATGATTAGGCAGATCTTCTCCCCCCCCCCCCCCGGCATAATAGGCCAGTTAGAGTGATGCCAGGGCAGGTGGGAAGCATTTAAATAGAAAATTCTCTTTAGTAAAACAACCTCATTGTCAAAGACAGACATGGCAAGATTCAATATTTTCTTTAAGCATGTAAACAGGAATTTACTTTTCACGTGACTGAAAAACTGTAATAAATATTTACTGTTGTCAAATTTTCAACTCCTTTAGGCCCCTTTCACACTGGGGCGTTTTTCATGCGGTGCAGCGCTAAAAATAGCGCCTGTTCACCGCATGAAAAAATCCTGCCCCTTTAACTCCAGTGTGAAAGCCGGCAGGCTTTCACACTGGAGCGGTGCGCTAGCAGGATGACAAAAAAAGTCCTGCTAGCAGCATCTTTGGAGCGGGATAGGAGCGGTGTGTTCACCGCTCCTATACCGCTCCTTCCCATTGATTACAATGGGAGACCGCGGTAAAACCACAGCAATACCGCGGTTACCGCGACAATACCGCGGCTACGGCGGCGCTCTGCGGGGGGTGTTTAACCCTTTTTCGGCCGCTCGCGGGGGGTAAAACCGCACCGCGAGCGGCCGAAAACCGCGGTGAAAACGACGGTAAAGCAGCGCTAAATATAGCGCTGCTTTACCGTCACCGCGGCTCACCGCCCCAGTGTGAAAGGGGCCTTAGTAGGCTTTCAGCTTTACCTTTAATACATTTGGGAAATGCTTTTGTCATGAAGCTTATCTTTTATTATCGTAGGAACCTTGTCCTAAGAAGGTGTGTCCCTATTCTAAATGTTATACTGTTGGGCTGTTGTCAGTATAGATCATATTGATAGTTCTGCTTTCTGTAGGTTTCTCCCTTAAGCTGGCCATACATGGATTGATATTTGGCCGGTTCAGTGTGGACAGGTCAAATTTGGATCCATCTGTGGCCTTTCCCATTCCAGGGGAGTTGATCTAATGATTGACTCCTCTCAAGCGGGACTATTGGTATAATTTGTTTGATCAGCACTTGCAGTTAAATGGCTGCAGTACTGATCAGTGTATTTTGACAGCGGAGGAATCCCTGCTGTTAAAATACAATAGCACAGCGGGGAAGATTTCCCCATCCACCTCACTTGTGTAGATGGGGGAATCTGTTAATTTTTTTTTCAACCAGCCTGTTAGTTGATAAAATAACTGAGTCATCTATGGCCAGCTTAAGTTCAGGTTATTGTTTGCTTCTGCTTGCTCTCGGGGAGTGTCTTGGGACTAAATATACATAGTTACATAGTTAGTCAGGGTGAAAAAAGACACAAATTCATCTAGTGCAAATACAGTCTCATATACACAATCCTATACCCAGAGTTGATCCAGAGGAAGGCGGAAAACCCCAGCAAAGTATGTTCCAATTTGCTACAGGAGGGGAAAAAATTCCTTCCTGATCCCCAGAGAGGCAATCGGATTTTCCCTGGATCAACGTTACCTATAAATGTTAGTATCCAAATATATGAACATCCAATAGCATATACCCAAATGCAAACATTAATTATATTCCAGCTTAACAATTCTTACATGTGATGACTGCATTCATTTTCTTTTTAAGGCTTTCTTTCTTCTATTTCATAGGGTGATCAAACCACCAAGTCAGTTGTTTTTCAAAAGCACTAGCTCTCCAGCAGAATATGCAACTTTACATGAATGAGACAAACTATTTAACATTGGTAAAGGTTCTTAAATGATCAGCTTGCATTTATTCATGTAAAACTTTTTTTCCAAAAGAAAAAAAAACTGTTTGCTATAACATTATAAAGTGTGATCCGGAGTTCGGCTTCAATTTGTTACTGTGTTTAAATCAGCTAGTTCATCCAACCAGGGATTTTTTTCAACGGGAACATGGGGGGATGTGTGCTGGAGGGTCTATTGATGCTGGCTGCTGGTGGATCTATTGTTCCTGGATGGGATCTATTTCTGCATGGCAGTCTATTGTTCCTAGGGAGGTCTACTGTTGCTAGTTGGGGATCTATTGTAGCTGGGAGGTCAATTGTAAATGGACCTACTGTTGAGGGAGGGGTCTGTTGTTGCTGGCTGCTGGGGGATCTGTTGTTGCTGGAGGGCATCAATTTTTGCATAGCGGTCTATTGTTACTGGGGAGGCCTACTGTTGCTGGTGGGGGATCTATTGTTGCTGGATGGGCTTATGTAGCTGGAGGGTCAATTGTTGCTGGGAGGCATCTACTGTTGAGAGGGGGGTCTATTGTTACTAGCTGCTGGAGAGTCTACTGATGTTGGGCTGGCTGCTGGGAAATCTGTTCTTGCTGCTGGGGGTCTACTGTTGTTGGGGACCACTGTTGCTGGAGAGTCTGTTGCTGCTGGCTGCAGGGGATCTACTTTACTGCTTTTCTTGGTATTAATAACAAATTTGATACAAATAGCACAAATAGCACCACAAAATGATACTTCTGTATCCTCTAATGATCATTCTTTATTCTCTAAAAGGAACAGTACTGGGAGGTAAGTAGGGGTGGATCCAAGGGAGGGTGCTTAGAGATAGGTAGGGGCGGAGGCAAAAAGTGGAGAGTTCCTGCAACTATTCTTTGAGAAAAAATGCCCTCATTCAACACTCCCCTCCAGATTAAAAATGCTGCTGTGCTCCTGTTCTCCTTCTTCCAGAGTGGAGACTCTGTAATACAGGAGGTACATAGTTACATAGTTAGTCTGGTTGAAAAAAGTCCATTTAGTTCAACCAACAAAAGAGAAAAAAAATGATATAAGTAGTAAATCTATGCCCGCAGATATGTACAATCAATTAGACATGTGCATTTGTTTTTCGTCTGAATGCATTTTCGTCCGAATTTCGGGTATTTTTGTTATCGCTTTAACAAACGATAACAAACGATAACGAATGTGCAGAATCCGACATAAACAAAAGCTTTATTTTCGTTTTCGTTGCAACAGTTCGATATAGATAGGAGATTCGACATGACGCTGACAATAGTGATCTGTGTCCATCGAACCTGTAGTCGAATGTGCCTAACCTTAGCTCTATTCATTCAAGATTATTCTACATAGAGAGAAAAGATTCAACATAGAGAGAAAATATTCGACATTATAGAGACAATAGCAAAAAAGGTTGACTGTGCCTAACCTAACTCTATTAGTCCAAGATTATTCGACATAGAGAGAAAAGATTTGACATGAAGATTCGACGAAGCAGTCTGCTCTGCCCATAAGCTATAGAAGAATTCTAATGTTGGTTGACTAGTAATAATAATTAATAAATATAATTATTACTAGTGTCATACAACATTAGAATTCTACTATAGCTTGTAGGCGGAACATTCGACCGGAAATGTACGATAACGGCGTTGTACAGTTTAGCTGCTCCGTCGAATCTTCTTAGAACATTCGACAGACACCATAAGCCTTCAATGACAGATTCGACCTTTCGGATTTTCGGACTAATGCATTTTTTAACAAAACAAAATAAATAAAAACGAATTTCGGGAGTAACTAAATTAATAAATTTTTCGGACGAAAACGAAATTCCGAAACAAAATATTTCAGTGTGCACATGTCTACAATCAATCATACAATTAATGAATTACAATTGCCTTGATTCCTAAATCAAGTGAAGCAGATGGATCTCCGTTCAAAGATTTAAGCAAGATAAATATTGATAAATAACAGATTTTGTTGGTTTCATTGCAACTAATTATAAAATAATAGTAGTCATTTACAATAACACCAACTAATTCTCTTAAATTGCTAAAGGAAAAAATAAACTCCTACACTGGAATTTTGGCCTCTGTAAAGATTTTGTTTAAAAAAAACCTGACCCAGACAATATTTTTTAATTTGTCATTTTATATGTTAGAAAAATTTGACATTTTATACATTTAAAAAATTTGACTTTTTTTTACATTTAAAAAATATTGCCTAAATAAATATAAATATGGTAATCCGTGTCCTGTGGAAACCCTTTTTGTACCCCACAATAAAAAGTACACTTAGCAGTCCAATACACTATTAGTTCACCTAAGATTTACACAAACTTTACCCATCAATAACACATTTTTATAATGAAATCTTGTGTAAAATATTGTGTGCACATACTCTCTTTGTTTGGTCTCATGGCATCACGGATGATGTGACAAAAAGCAGGGACTGATCATTGTTGTCTGCCTTTGTCATTAACAGCTTCTCTAAGCACCTCTTTTGTGTGTGATCTTTTTAGAGCATCTCATCACTTAGGGAACATGGGTCCAAAAAAATGCACTGAACCCTGTAGGTGTGTAGCTGTGCCACCAGCGGAATATGAAGTCATACCGTGCGTAATTATAAATCAGATCAATAAAATGCCCCACAATAAAATACACAGATTATATACAAAGTCATTAATATCTTTAATAACCTACACATTATGCACACCAGTTATAATGTCCACAATAGGAAAGACCCTCTTTCCAATAGTAGTTGTAAGCATCATCTGTTTTGGTGATTTTAGAACCACTTTTTTATTGCAGGAGAGCCTTTTTGGGAATTGTAATGCAATCGGCAATATAGGTAGGACTAGGTAAATATACAATAAAAAACCTGCCAGTACTGAAAAACAGAAAAGGTCAATCTTTTTTTTTTTAAATAACCACGTGAAAGCATGCAGAATGTTTGCCAAAAGCATAAAGGTGCATTTGTTTAGATGTGGAAAATAGTTTTTTGCTTCAACAGCACTGTAAGAAAGAAAAAAATGGTATTTTAGATATAACCCTTAGAAGACCTAACGACACTTATAAATATAGGATTAGAACAGAGTTGCGCATATCATTAACACAAATATCTAGCCGTAAAACCTCTCAGCATGTGCATCAATTTGTCCAACGTTATAATTCCTCCTTATTGGAAAAGAGGTTTACAAAAACATATATAGCGTAAATATCCAGTATAGCACAGTCCTGTATGAGAAGAAAAAAGGGGGTGCAAAAGTAAACAAAGGCAAGAGTATCACGACTTTAGACTTTTAGTCCATATGCAGAATCTTAGGCACACGCTAATCTCTTTGAGTTCCTTGTATTGTTGACACCATATGAAGTAAGCAATGCCTGCTAACCAGATGCACTGGACCTATAAAAAGGTTAGTGACTTCAAGACTTCTCCAGAGCCTCTCCCATCCTCTGGAACTCCCTGCCCCAGTCTGTCCGATCAGCCCCTACCCTTTCCACCTTTAGGAGATCCCTGAAAACTCATTTATTCAGGGAAGCCTATCCCACAAACACCTAACAACAATTGTCCCCGAGCCACCCCCATCAAATCATTCTCTGCAGCTATTACCTTTTGTACCACCACCCCCTCCCTTTAGAATGTAAGCTCTATGAGCAGGTCCCTCCTGTACCTTTTGTATTGAACTGTACTGTAATTGTGTTGTTCCCCTATACATTGTAAAGCGCTGCATACACTGTTGGCGCTATATAAACCGTGTATAATAATAATAATAATAGTGACGCTTGTGGCTGATTACCCTGCCAGGGCCTTTAGACTGTGATCTGGTCGGCGATCGTAGTTATACGACGCACGTGCGGCCGCCCAGGGGGCGCATTTGCCCCCTAGGAGTCCACAATGATCGGATTCACTTCAGAATGGATCAGTCCCCAGGCCCAGGACCATGATTTCCTGCCTGGACCTCGTGATCAGTCCTGGCAAATGAAATCCTTCCCTTGCATGTGTAAGTGTAAACACAGTAGGGGAAGTGAGGTCATCTCTCCTCGTGGAACTCTTTTCCATTCCAGAGAAAGGAGAAAAGACATCTCAGAGTAAGTGCACCAACACTACACTGACACCAGTTCATGTAGGTACATTTGTCGCCTCCCGATCACCCCCTGACCCCCCAGTTAACCCCTTCACCCCCCCCCCCCCCGTCACCGTGTCACCCAGTGCAGTGTTCATATTTTTTTTTGATCACTGTACTGGTGTCATTAGTGACAAAAATCAGTATTAGGGTACTTAGTGGTAGGCCCAGATAGGTCTAGGGACCCCTCTAACCCCCCCCTAATAAAGGTTTAACCCCTTCATCACCCCCTGTCACCAGTGATTACTGTATTAGTGTCACGGGTGATGCTGGTTAGCTATTTTTTTTTACAGCGCCAGGTCACCCGCTGAATATTACCTAAATAAAGGTTTAACCCCCTGATCACCCGGCGGGTGATATCAGTTAGGTTTTAGTGTCAGATAGGGTCTGTGTCACCCCAGGCAGCGTCAGATTAGTGCCAGTAGCGCTAACACCCACACACGCACCATACACCTACCTTAGTAGTATAGTGTCTGAACGGATCAATATCTGATCTGATCAGATCTATACTAGAGTCCCCAGCAGTTTAGGGTTCCCAAAAACGCAGTGTTAGCAGGATCAGCCCAGGTACCTGCTAGCACTTGCGTTTAACCCTTCCGCCCAGCCCAGCCCACCCAAGTGCAGTATCAATCGGTCACTGGCCCTTACAAAAACACTAAGCACATAGCTGCAGCATTCGCAGAGTCAGGCCTGATCCCTGCGAACACTAACAGTTTTTTTTTTGTAGCGTTTAAAGCAGTCGCTGACAGTCAGGAGCTCTTTTTCCTGTGAGTCTCACTACTGTACCAGTAAGTTTAGAGATCAAAATGTCAAATCGAAGGTACAGTAGTGAAGAGGCCTACACATTTCTGAACATGACAGATAGGAAGTCACCCATCTGTCAGATTCAGGCTCAGAATACAAACCGGTAGAGAGCAGCGGCACCCTGACAGATAGCTCTGACGACGGAGCAGCAGTCCCTGCCAAGGTCAGGTTTACCCGACCCCGTTCTTCTGCTGTCGTCGAGGTGCAAAAAACGCAGGGCTCTCGTATGGAGCAGAGAGCCAGTACTAGTGCTGCTTATCCTTCTGGTGAACTGGCAAGCACCAGCAGCCTAGTACATCCTGGTCGTACATCCAGCACTGCAGTAACACTTGGTGACGTGGCAAGTCCCATAAGTGCAGTTCAAGCTGGTGAGGTGGCTAGCATGAGTAGTGTCCCGCTGCCACCAAGACGAAGACAAACACTGGCCCGTCGAGCCCATAGTGCCCTTCCTGCTGCATTTGCCAATCTTAATTGGGAGCCCACCATTTCCCCTATTCACTGGCCAACCTGGAATTCAGGTGGAAACAGTTGATTTTACGTCACTTTATTTTTTCACCATTTTTCACAGAATATATCTATAGATCTATTGTGGCCCAAAGCAATTTGTATGCTGGTCAATTCATCACTGCTAATCCCCAGTTGACCCTTGCCAGAGATTGGAGACCTATTACGATCTCAGAATTTAAGACCTTCCTGGGCCTATCCCGAGTGAGTTGCGGTCATAATGGTCCATTGACCCAATTCACTATATGCCCTCATTCTCTGCCTCCATGGCCAGGACACGATATGAGCAGACCTTGCGGTTCATGCACTTCAATGATAATGAACTCTGTCATGCTCGGGGTGACCCTGGATTTGATTGGCTCTACAAAATTCGGCCCCTCGTAAACCACTTCCACCAATAGTTTGCAGCCTTGTTTACTCCCGATCAAGTTGTCTGCGTTGATGAGTCCCTAATTAAGTTTTCTGGCTGCTTATCTATCAAACAGTATCTTCCCAACAAGCGTGCCAGATATGGGGTCAAGATGTATAAGCTCTGTGACACGGCAACAGGCTATACATATAGTTTTATGGTTTACGAGGGAAAAGATAGTCACGTAGAGCCGGAGAACTGCCTAGACTAGATAGGGAGTGCTGGTAAGATTGTGTGGGACTTGGTGTCACCCTTATTCAGAAAGGGGTACCACTTGTACGTGCACAATTATTACACAAGCGTGCCACTTTTTAGTCACTTTTTTGATAATGGAATTGACATATGTGGCACCGTGCAATCTAATTGCTGGGGGTTCCCCCAATGGCCTGTAGAATCCCGACTTAGACGGGGGAGAGAGCCTGCTTGAAGTGTAATAATTTGTTAGCAGTGAAGTGGAGGGATTCACGGAATGTTTTTGTTCTGTCCTCCCTTCACGCAGTTACGACAGTCCAAATTCCTACTAGCGACTGGTGTTGTGGAGAAACCCCTCTGTGTCCACGAATATAACCTTAAAATGGGAGGGGTGGACCTCAATGAGCAGTTGTTGGTGCCATACCTAATTGCACGTAAGGCTAGACGCTGGTACAAAAAAGTGTCTGTATACTTATGTCAATTGGCTCTGCTTAACGCTTTTGTGCTATACAAAACTTCAGGACGAACTGAATCCTTCCTAAAATTCCAAAAGAGATTGTCACAGCCCTTCTGTTTCCAGACAGTGCTATAGCCCACCTTCCCAATGCAAATGCAGTGAGCCAGCTGCATGAGAGGCATTTTCTGTATGTCCTCCCTGTTACCCCCTACCCAAAGAACACCCCAAAGAAGATTTTGTGTCTGCAGAAAACGCGGATTTAGGCGTGACACCCGCTTTTATTGTCCCTCCTGTCCTGAACAACCTGGTCTCTGCATCGGTGACTGTTTCAAATGCTACCACACACTAGGGGAGTATAAGCATAGGGTACAGCACTACACAGTCCTAGGGCACACTAACACAGGGTCTCGAAAGATAAGATGATCATCACATTTTGAAAGACCCTAATCTGAAACATTCACAGTTTACAGCTTTTATAAAATTGAAAAACAAAATAAAAAAAAAAAAAAAACACACAAAAACACATTATTTTTTTTTATAAAAAAGCCAAAAATAGTTGTAGTTTTATTTTTCCTCTCTCCCTCTATTGTTCTATATCTATTGTTTTCTCTCTGTTGTTACTGTATTTTAGAACTGTAATGTTTTATTTTTATCATATTCTGATAGAAACAGCGTTTGCTCCCACGATACGTAAATCAGTGACTCCATCGCTGTAGGAGGTGATTTCACTCCTCATACTCAGGAGAAGCAGCTGAATGTATTTTGGGGTGTAATTCCACATATAACCCATGGCATATGTGAGCAATATATAATTTAGTGACAACTTTGTGTAATTTTTTTTTGTAATTTTTCATTCACTTGTGACAAAAAAATGAAATATTTAATGGGCTCAACAAGCCTCTCAGCAATTTCCTTGGGGTGTCTACTTTACAAAATGGGGTAATTTTGGGGGGGGGGGGGGTTGTACTGCCCTGTCATTTTAGCACCTCAAGAAATGAGATAGGCAGACATAAACTAAAAGCTGCTTAAATTCCAGAAAATTCCAGAAAATGTACCATAGTTTGTAGACGCTATAACTTTTGCTCAAACTAATAAATATATGATTTTTTTTTTTCCAAAGACATGTGGCTGAATACATTTTGGCCTGAATGTATGACTAAAATTAAGTTTATTGGATTTTTCTTATAACAAAAAGTAGAAAATATTGTTTTTTTCCATTTATATCACAAAAAATAAAAATCGCAGAGGCAATCAAATACCATCAAAAGAAAGCTCTATTTGTGGGGAAAAAGGATGCAAATTCAGTTTGGGTACAACATTGCATGCCCGCGCAATTACCAGTTAAACTAGTGCAGTGCCAAATCGTAAAAAAAATGTTCTGGTCATTGAGCAGCCTAATCTTCTAGGGCTGAAGTGGTTAAAAAAACATCTCTCATTAATGGAGGAACAGATAAAAGCACCGACTGGTAAAAAAACGAGCACCGGCACTTCTGGATCTCGTAAGTCCTATTAGTTTTGTCAAAGATTGACGTCATCCTGGAGCACAGGTGACATACTGCGTCATCGCCTTTTATACATAAAAACAAACCAAGCCTTGTTTTAATATCCGAGAGCACAGTTAGAAAAACAAGCCTCGGTTTCACTACCCAAGGTTTACTTATATATCAAGCCTCCTTTTGAGATCAAGCTGGACACTGTTGATATTCTTGCATTCAGTTAGTTCATTATCATTAAAATATTGGACATGTAAGAAAGCAAAGATTACACAATTGCCTTACCAATAACTATATCGCTCCCAAAGTTAGTCCCCTAAAAGGAAATTATACGCTAAAACGGACATAGGCAGAAAGTCTATCCTCTGCAGTTGTCCTCTTTAGGCAGCCCTACACATTGCACAAAAAACACATAATTGAAGAGAGAGATTCGTACACGGAAGTTAGCGGAATGTCTAACAGGAGACGCTCTACTACTGCCCTCTATAGAAAGCCCTGCACACTGCACCAAAATGCACATCAAAATATACCTGAATGTTGTAATAATGTTATGAAAATTTCCTTTTTTTTTTATAAATTCTTTATTTATTTCTTCAAAGGGATACATTACAAACATAACATATATGATTTCAGGCATACAGATTTACTGTCCTTCCACTTCATTAAATTATATTTCCATCCTGTTTCATGTACCAAATTACCAATTTATTATTGTTATCCCTTTCTTTCTTTTTTCTATTTATTTTATATATAATACCCAACTATCCCGGTTCCCTGTGCCTCTTCTTATTCTATGGGCCCTAGTCCCTTGGGTACCCTAGAGGCTTCCCCCCACTCCTGAGAAGGAAAAAAAAAAAAGTTATGAAAAATTTCATGTAAATTTAAAAGAAAAGAAAAAAAAATATCTAAAACAAATTAAATTCAACCTAATCCACATCAATATTTTGATTCGATGTAAAACCTATTATTTAAAGCTGGGTAAATATTCTCCTGGGTTCCAGATATTATCTCAAAAGTGTGCATAATAATATATAAAGTATGCACATTTGTACATTAAAACAAACTCACTAAGAAACATAGATTACATTTCCAGATAATATCATTCTAGAAAATATAATTCTAAAAAATAATTAATAATAACCCCCTATATTGATGATTATAAATTATTTCCAATGGCATTGACGTCTACATCCACGTTAAGGCCCACAGGGGAGAAACATCCCACCTTAAAAATCCATTTAATCTTCAGTTGTGAGATTCCCCCTTACTAGTGAGCCACCCCTCCACGGTGGAATATATCTATTAATGCCAAAGAATATGGTGTTTTTATGGTCTTTGTTGTGTGCCAAAGCATAATGTTTTGCGACAGAATGCTTCGGAAAGCCTTTCCTAATGTTGTTAATATGCTCGTTTAATCTCACCTGCAATACCCACTTAGTCCTCCCCACATATTGCAGTTCACAAGGACATTGTAGCAAATAGACTACCCCCGTAATAGAACAGGTAATGAAAGGTTTTATTTTAAAGGTACGTAAAGAGCTAGTGGCTGTGAATTCCCTAACGTTCCTATGCTGACAGACATTCATAGCATACACTTGGCATTTCCTACATTCATAAGATCCAAAGAGGTTCTGGAAAAGGTAATTGGTTTAGATGGTGGATTCAAGACACCAGGGGCAATTTTATCCTTAAGTGCAGTAACCCCTCTAAAGACTACCTGCAGTCTTGAAGGTAAGGAGGATCCAAGAACTTTATCATTACACAAAATGTGCCAATGTTTCTGGATACATTTTTTATCCTCCAGTGTTGTGTCGAAATAACTGGTAATAAAAGGTAAAGAAGGCTTTAGAGCCCTCTACATCCTCCCCAGTTGTTTGAGTCCTTAGTAATAAGCTCCTATCAGTCTGTTGGACCTGGTGGACTATTTTGTTGAGGGAATTAACTTAATATACTTTATCAAAGAATCTCTTAGTGAGTACCCTCGTCTGTTCTTTAAATTCCTCTATCTTAGTGCAGTTCTGTCTCAGCCTTGTATACTGTCCCTTGGGGACAGCCTTCAGCCACATTTTATGATGGCAGCTGTTCAAGGGAATATAGGCATTCCTATCAGTAGGTTTAAAAAAAGTTGGGGTGATCAACCCATCTGCTCAACCCATCTGGCTCAATTCTTATCCTTAAGTCCAAGGAGTGCACCTCCTCTCTGCTGACTTCAAAATTCAATACAATGCCTCTATTGTTATGAATAAGGGATTCCATTAAATCCCTAAGGCTGTCTCCATCTCCACACCATAGGAGGAGGATGTTGTCTATATATCTTCCCCACAGGACCAATTTAAATCTCTGATGGGCATCCTCCTCCCACTTGGCCACAAAAAGATTGGTTAGACTAGGGCCATATTTAGCCCCCATGGCGACGCTCCTATCCTGGTGGTATAACTGATTTTTCCACCAGAAATAATTGTGGGATGCCGCAAAGCCAAGCAATTCCATTATGAATTCTATCTGCTTTCTGGACAGACTTGAGTCCCTGTCTAAGAAATATTCTACTGCCAATAGACCCATTGCATGAGGTATAATTGAATACAATGTGGTCACATCGGCTGACACAAGCCACATCCCTGTCCTTGTGTGGAAATTAGACAGGATATTAAGAATATGTTGTGTCCTTAATGTATGATGGCATTCTTTGAACCAAGGGTTGCAGATGCAGTCAATATACTTGCCCACCCACGACGTTATGGAATCAATTCCACTGACTATCGAACATCCTGTCTGATAGTGGAATTGATTCCATAACGTCCCTTTTTTTCTTTTCTTTTAATTTTTACAGTCCAATAGTTTAAAGATAATGAACTAACTGAATGCAAGAATATCAACGGTGTCCAGCTTGATCTCAATATATCTGATCTGATATATAATTAAACCTTGGGTAGTGAAACCGAGGCTTGTTTTTATAACCATGCTCTCGGATATTAAAAAGAGGGTTGGTTTGTTTTTATGTATAAAAGGCAATGACGCAGTACGTCGCCCGTGCCCCAGGACAATGTCAATCTTTGATGAAACTAGTAGGGCGGACGACGTGCTGACATCATCGTGACTTACGAGTCCTGAAAGTGCAGGTGCTTGTTTTTTTTCCGGCCGGGGCTTTTATCTGTTCCTCCATGTATAGGAGATGTTTTTTAAGCAATAAAAACATTGGATTTACACTATGTGGAGCATTTTTTATTTCTTCTGTGTGGGACACCTCTGGACAGCCAGAAGAGAGAGAGAGACTGTCTGCAGAACACTGATCACCGACCAGAGGACAGTCTAAAGGCCCTGGCAGGGTAATCAGCCACAAGCATCACTGATTTTTTTATAGGTCCAGTGCATCTGGTAAGCACGCATTCCTTACTTCCGGTGGTGATCACATATGGTGTCAACAATACAAGGGTCTCAAATAGTGTGCCTAAGAGTCTGTATATGGACTAAAAGTCTAAAATCGTGATACTCTTGTCTTTGTTTACCCTGGTTTTGCACCCACTTCTTTCCTCTCATACAGGACTGTGCTATACTGGATATTTACACTATATGTGTTTTTGTAAACCTCTTTTCCAATAAGGGGGCCTTGTAACAAACAAATTGCTGAGAGGTTTTACCGCTAGATATTTGTGTTACTGGTATGCGCGTCTCTTATGTTGTTTTTGTGATGTCACACATTAGAGTTGCTACTGTTTTACTGATACACTTATAAATATAGGCGAGGTGAAAGATACCAAGTAAAAAGGAGACACCATAGTCATTTGGAATACAAGCTTTATTTGACCCACTTGCAATAGGGGTCATGGAATCCGGTGAGAGTTTAATATTTTTATAAACAGGAAGAAAAGTTCACAAGCATTGGGATTTTTTAGTTTATATAAATATACATTAAGCGGGGGTCTGCTCTGCTTCCCACGGCTCCCGCATCTCCTGTTATCCCCGCCGGTGGCTGCCAGGCAGAGACTGACACAGGCATGGACGCGCCTGTCAGCCCCTGCGCGGGCTTTCTCCTCTCACCCTCTTGTTTCCCTGTGTGCAGAGTGACACTCATACACAGGCATCCGCCCACTCTTCTCTTTCCCTTGCCTCCCTATTGGCAGAGGCGGAGAGACAATCATGAGGGAGCAGCAAAGGAGAACTGTGGGATAGGAAGTCCCAGCACAAAGCAGCCTGACTGACTTTTAAGGTGACAGGACTGCAAATCCCAGGATTGCGGCCTATCATGCAGAATACTATGCTCCAACCCAGATGAGAGGGGCCTACCTCTGTTTGCTGTTCGTCTGACAACCATCCAGCACCACTCCGGTTGCCTGCCAACCTGTGTAGTGAGCTTCACATCGAGAGATTGATATGGGGGATGTGCTGCACGAGTGTCGCTACATAAGCTGCTGTCCGGAAAGCATTGTATCAGCCTGGTCGTTGGTGAGAGGGCAGTCGCCCACCTTTACTAATCCTTTCTCACGAGTTCACTGGTACACTTTGCACAGACATCTCTACCTTAGGAATACTTTGCTGGACCTATTTTGAACATTGTGCAGAGACACTTTTAGCTCTCCTCATTTCAAGAAACCCATTGCTTGCTACTACACCTTATTGAACAAAAGTTAATGAGCTCCTCCTTGCCGGTGAAGACAATCAGATCTGCAAAGGGGACATTACTGTCATTGCTGCTATAAGGGCCCTTATACCACTCCCTTTTAGTCAGACCTCTCGTTAGAGTTAACGTTTAATAGTTTGGCCTGCGGTTCCCCTTTAGTATTAGTAATATCTACAAGTACTCAATAGTTTTGAAGAAGGTATTTACGGATTATCTTTCACTGACTGTATTGAATGCTGTCATTTGCATATTTGTTTGAACATTATTAAAATCACTTCAACCAACCACTTTGTCCGGGATCTGGCTGACCAATACCATTTTGAGTTCCTACTGCCTAAGTAAATTGAAAGAAACATTAATACTTGAACAGTGTCAGTGTGTCATTACTGTGGTATTCCATCAATCACATTGCCAGGTGTGCCAGAGGAGCTGAGGCCATTCCTGGGGTTGAGAGGCAGAGTACCGGACTGAAACAATTTAAGCAGCTCCTTCGGGGGTATCGCTACACTGGGGTATTGCTACATACATAAGTACCGTATTTATCGGCGTATAACACGCACTTTTTCCCCCTTAAAATCGGGGGAAAGTCGTGGGTGCGTGTTATACGCCGATACCCAAAAAAAAATGACAAAAATCGGTTGCGGCGCCGAAAAATGGCGACCGCGGCCGAAAAAGGCTGAACCGCGGCCGAAAAAGGGCGGAAAAAGCCGAAGCGCGGCCGAAAAAGACCGAAGCCGGCTGTTCAGCTCCGCTCGTAGTCCCACCTCCCTGCGCTCGCTCCCGAAACAGCAGGGAGGCGGGACTCCGAGCGGAGCTGAACAGTCGGCTCCGTCTTTTTCGGCCGCACTTCGGCCTTTTTCGGCCGCGGTTCGGTCTTTTTCGGCCGCGCATGCGCGGTATTTCTCGCGGCGGGAAATTTAAACGATGGCGAACTGCAAATGACACTAGCAAGCTGCAAATGACGCCGGGCAAGCTACAAATGACGCTGGGCAAGCTACAAATGACGCTGGGCAAGCTACAAATGACGCTGGGCAGGTTGCAAATGACGCTGGGCAGGTTGCAAATGACGCTGGGCAGGTTGCAAATGACGCTGGGAAAGGCTGCAAATGACGCTGGGAAAGGCTGCAAATGACGCTGGGCAAGCTACAAATGACGCTGGGCAAGGCTGCAAATGACGCTGGGCAAGCTACAAATGACGCTGGGCAAGGCTGCAAATGACGCTGGGCAAGGCTACAAATGACGCTGGGCAAGCTGCAAATGACGCTTAAATGTAAGTTTTTTTTTTTCCCTAAACTTCTCTCCTAAAACTTTTTTTCCTTAAAATTCCCTCCTAAACTTGGGGTGCGTGTTATACGCCGATGCGTGTTATACGCCGATAAATACGGTATATAAAATCCCAATTTTTTTATTTCAACATTTAATTTTATATATATATATATATATATATATATATATATATATATATATATATATATATATATATATATTTACAGTATTACAGTATCTCACATAAATAAGTACACCCCTCACATTTTTGTAAATATTATATTTTTTTTGTGACAACACTGAAAAAATACACTTTGCTACAATTTAAAGTAGTGAGTGTACAGCTTGTATAACAGTGTAAATTTGCTGTCCCCTCAAAATAACTCAACACACAGCCATTATTGTCTAAACCGCTGGCAACAAAAGTCAGTACACCCCTAAGAAAAAAGGTCCAAATTGGGCCCAAAGTGTCAAAATTTTGTGTGGCCACCATTATTTTCCAGCACTGTCTTAACCCTCTTGGACATGAAGTTCACCAGAGCTTTAAAGGTTGCTACTGGAGTCCTCTCCCACTCCTCCATGATGACATCACAGAGCTGGTGGATGTTGCGCTCCTCCACCTTCCGATGCTCAATAGGGTTTAGGTCTGGAGACATGCTTGGCCAGTCCATCACCTTTACCCTCAGATTCTTTAGCAAGACAGTGGTCATCTTGGAGGTGTGTTTGGGGTCATTATCATGTTGGAATACTGGCCTGCGGCCCAGTCTCCAAAGGGAGGGGATCATGCTCTGCTTCACTATGTCACAGTACATGTTGGCATTCATGGTTCCCTCAATGAACAGTAGCTCCCCAGTGACGGCAGCACTCATGCAACCCCAGACCATGACACTCCCACCACCATGCTTGACTGTAGGCAAAACACACTTGTCTTTGTACTCCTCACCTGGTTGCCGCCACACACGCTTGATACCATCTGAACCAAATAAATTTATCTTGGTCACATCAGACCACATGACATGGTTCCAGTAATCCATGTCCTTAGTCTGCTTGTCTTCAGCAAACTATTCACGGGCTTTCTTGTGCATCATCTTTAGAAGAGGCTTCCTTCTGGGACAACAGCCATACAGACCAATTTGATGCAGTGTGCGCCGTATGGTGAGCACTGACAGTCTGACACCCACCCCTTAAACCTCTGCAGCAATGCTGGCAGCGCCCATACGTCTACTTCCCAAAGACAACCTCTGGATATGACACTGAGCATGTTCACTCAATTTCTTTGGTTGACCATGGCGAGGCCTGTTCTGAGTGTATTCTGTCCTGTTAAACCTCTGTATGGTCTTAGCCACCATAGTGCAGCTGAGTTTCAGGGTGTTGGCAATCTTCTTATAGCCTAGGCCATCTCTATGTAGAGCAACAGTTCTTTTTTCAGATCCTCAGAGTTCTTTGCCATGAGGTGCCATGTTGAACTTCCAGTGACCAGTATGAGAGAGTGAGAGTGATAACACCAAATTTACACACCTGTTCTCCATTCACACCTACGACCTTAACACTAACAAGTCACATGACTTTGGGGAGGGAAAAGATCTAATTGGGCCCAATTTGGACATTTTCACTTAGGGGTGTATTCACTTTTCTTGCCAGCGGTTTAGACATTAACGGCTACTGTAACGACTACATTACAGTAGATATGTTTTATTTTAGGTGTGCGCAGACTTAAGATTTAAGCTGGACATATTTCTTTGAATTTTGAGCTCACCCTTGGTCTCATATGAGCACAAAACCTTTTTATCAGCTTCAATATACATGGTGGAACTAGCATAATTTAAAACAGGTATCCTGAAGGTGTCATCCCATCCCAGACTGAAATTCAACAGCAATGTAAGAAAATATGGAACTTTAGATATAACCCTCAGAAGACCAAACAACACATATAAATATATAAAATCCCAAATACTTTATTTTCTCAATATTAAATATAAGAAAGATTAATAGTGTCTTTGGAAATGTTTGACCATTCTTCCAGAAGCGCATTTGTGAGATCAGGCACTGATGTGGACAAGAAAGCCTGGCTTGAAGTCTCCGCTCTAATTCATCCCAAAGGTGTTCTATTTTAAAAGTTTATTTTCAGCAGGTCAGTGATTCTAAACACAATTCCAAAGTATCATTGGGGTGGTTACAGAACAAAACAGGTGATTGACCAACATCTTGATGAAACCATCAAAGCCTTTATTATTGTAATTGTAGTGCACAATATAATGCACAATATAATGTCATCTAACTAAGCTGAACAACCTGGCATATATCTGCTGGGTGAATAGGCCACACTCATTGCCAAGCAGTTTGCACAGCTGGTACATACTCATGCCAGATATATGCCAAAATGTTATTTTTGAAAAATGTGTCTCTACAAAGTAGTCAGTTATGGGAACGGATAAATATCCCACTAATCTTTGTTTTTATATACTATTACTGTAATTGTAAATATGATAAAGTTTATATAATGATGGTAAATTCGTTTTAATATATATTTAATTATATATATATATAATGTAACTATATACAGCATGCAAATGTTGCCGACCATTTCTTCTCATTACGTATGCAAATTATGCTCCCTGGTTGTGGCTGGCTGATCCTCTTATGTAACTGCAAATCTGTCAGAAAAAAATAGAATCTCTGCAGCCTCCAGTGGCAAGAAACACCATTATGCTGTTGGTAGCCAGAGACCTTATGATCTAGATTGCCAAAGCTCTGGGTCAGAAGGGAGAGGAAGGACATCGTTTCTCTTTTATAGCAAAAAAATTATGTAATTTTACTTTAATGGCAAGAAATATTGCGAATTAATCATTGTTATTTGGTGGTGCCAACAGGTGTGAATTAGTCAAAAAGAAAAAAAATCCGACACCGCAATGTCTCAAAGATAAAACACATACGATTTTATTAGATCCATTCATTAAAAGCAATCAATACCTGCAATTATTGATGTGCTCAGCCTCTTACATAGGCCTTAGTTAGTGAATTATGTGGAGGGTGAATTGATGGGCCCACTTTAAATATTATATACTATTAATATACTATTAATACATGACAACAACATATTTAAAATATTTTGTCTTAATGCTAAGCGTTATTGTAACTACTTTATTACAACTACTTTGTAATACTCTTAAAAAAAATCATAATAAATGAGAAGGAACAAACAAGAGTTTGCTAAGCTTTATTGAAATTTGGTGCTTTAAAAAATTCAAAACTAAGTTTTAATGTAGAATTGATTATTCAAGAGCAAAATAGGAGAGAGTCTCAATATTTTTGCAATGTCCAGTATTTATAGATAAATGAAAATGTAAAAACTCAAATCTTACACTGTCATCTCTGACTGTCGTCTGGCTTCTCCACTAAGTCCACCCTCCACATGTTGAGGGCATGTGGCCTGGTACGGTTCAGGAGGGGGGGCACTCTCTCACCCCCCCCCATTTTCCTGCGGCCTACCAGGTTTTGTGCTTGGATAAGGGTCTGATATGGATTTTTGGGGGGACCCCCACTCCATTTTTTTTTCATTTTGGCACGGGGTTCCCCTTAAAATCCAGACCTGAAGGGCATGGTATGGATTTTAGGGGGGGGCCCCACGCAATTGTTTTTAACATTTTTACAAGACCCAAAGGGCCTGGTAATGGACTGGGGGGGAACCCATGCCTTTTTTTCTCAATGATTTTTATGTATATTGTCAGGATCTGGCAATACATTACAGCCGCAAGCAGTTTTAAATGGAATTTTTTCCTTTAAAAATGTAATTTTGCTGCTCCCATTCATTAAACTATGTACGGCTCCGTGTAAGCAGTCGTACATACTGTGGGGCATGTATGTACTGTGGGGCATGGGCTCAGCCCCCTGGGCCATGATTGTCCAAAGGCACCCTGCCTTTGGCCAATCACGGCTCTCACAGCAAAGTGCGCTGTGATTGGCCAAAGCATGCAGGTCAGGTTCATGCCTTGGGCAATCGACAGCCGTCAATGCACTGCGATCTCGCAGTGCATTGATGGTTTCACCATTCATTATGGGGCATTCCTCTGGTGCTCAAATTTCACGCAAACACCACATAATGTTCGGTATTCACCCGATGTTTGAGTCAAACTTACATTTGACTCGAACATCGGGCTCATCCCTAGCTACCAGTTTTCCATCGACTTTAAGATTCTCTTGCTCACCTATAAGACTCAAGACTCTTCATGGCTTGGCACCCCATTATCTGTCTGAACTTTTATCAAATTACCCCCCCTCATGACCTTCGCTCCTCAAATTCTGGTTTTCTGTGTGTCCCCTCTACTCACCTGCACATGATGAGACAGAGCCTTCTCGTGCTATTCTCCAAAACTCTGGAATTCACTTCCAAAGAACATCAGAGAGTCATCTTCTCGAAACTCATTCAAATCAAATCTAAAAACATTTTTCTTTAGACAAGCTTTCACTTAATTGTCCCTTTTTCCTTTATGTTATCCTGTGTATTTCTTGTGTTTTCATTGTAAAGTGCTTTAAGAAGCTACCTTTAAAGGCGCTACATAAAATAAAGTTTATTATTATTATTATTATTACCTCATTTACAAAGCTCTGGCGCAACTGCACTTACAGAGGTGCAACTGCACTTGGAAAGTGCACAGCCTATTTGCCTTTAGTAAATTCACCCCTTTAAGTCCTGCTATGCAGGACGATACAGTAAGAAAGCTAGAAAGAGGTATTATTTAGATGATCACTCCACTCATAACCCATATTTCAAGTTTAATAGTGGAAAACTACTTGATAACTTGCCTCATGGATTAGATGTCTGAAGTGAACATATAATAATTTCCCTGGGTAAAGCGCAGACCACATTTTTCAAATGTTAAATCAAGTTAAGTTATAATATGTAAGCTTCTGCTACTAATTGAACATTTGGAGATTTTGTCATACTCTGTCATCCAGGCATACATCATTTTTTGTGTCATACGTGGCTAAAAAGTATCTGCATACTACATTTGCATTTCACAGTTTTATGTTCAATTCTTGTATTTTCCACAATCTGCCAGACGCAACCTGTAGAGCAGCCAAGGAAAGGACGTCTAAAATTACTAATCCCATGCAATAAAATGGTATTCAGCCATTAAACTTCAATGTAACATGTAGCCTTTAAACATGGTCAGATATATGCTGCATAACTAATCATTTCCTATTTTAGAATGTCACACTTGCCATGTATTTAAAATTTAATTATGCATGTAGGTATTTAACTGCTGAACAGAATTTGGCAGGATTCACAATATATATAGCTCATTCCATTTATAAAAATAAGTCCAAAGTGGCTGATTTACTATAGCCATCATTTCTAACCATATTTGTTTTAAAAAAAATATAATTTTCCTTGGGACAGATTAAACATAATCAAGAGTGAACATTGCTAATAAACACTTTAAGTAAATTATCAATGCAATGTAAAGAACCTCAGCAGACTTCACATGACAGGCTGTAAAGACCACAGAAATTGCCATGCTGTCTCATACAGAGTGTCATCTTTGTTGTGTGGGACGTACACTGAGCAAAATTATAAATACAACACTTTTGTGTTTGCCCCTATTTATCATGAGATGAACTCAAAGATGTATGACTTTTTCTATGTACACAAAAGGCCTATTTCTCTCAAATATTGTTCAGAAATCTGTCTAAATCTGTGTTAGTGAGCACTTCTCCTTTGCTGAGATAACCCATCCACCTCACAGGTGTGGCATATCAAGATGCTAATTAGACAGCATGATTGTTGCACAAGTGTACCTTAGACTGGCCACAATAAAAGGCCACTCTAAAATGGGTAGTTTTATCACACAGCACAATGCCACAGATGTCGCAAGTTTTGAGGGAGCATGCAATTGGCATGTTGACTGCAGGAATGTCCACCAGAGCTGTTGCCATTGAATTTAATGTTCATTGCTCTACCATAAGCCATCTCCAAAGACGTTTCAGAGAATTTGGCAGTACATCCAAGAGGCCTCACAACCGCAGACCATTTGTAACCACACCAGCCCAGGACCTCCACATCCAGCATCTTCACCTCCAAGATCATCTGAGATCAGCCACCCGGACAGCTGCTGCAAAAAAAAATGCGCTTCAAAGACCGCTGCGCAAATACCGCGTGACATAAAATATTGCAGCGATCACCATCTTATTCCCTAGGGTTTCTGCTAAAAAAAAAATAGAGAGAGATATATATAATGTTTGGGGGTTCTAAGTAATTTTCGAGCAAAAATATGGATTTTAACTTGTAAGCAACAAATGTCAAAAATGGGCTTAGGCATGAAAGGGTTAATAAAGATTAATCTACAAATGGGACTAGCAGGGACTGTAAAGCCCTTCTAACAATGCTTTGGTTAGATAAATGTTGCATTTTGGCAGAGAAAGTAATGGGTAGTTTACTTTGGTACTGACCATCTTTCATTATGGACACTGGAACTGCTTGAAAGAAATGACATACATGTGCAAATACAGCTCTGAAATAACTGTATCTTCTAATTGATTCAAGTTTATTAAATATATTAATGTTAATTCTGTGCAGCTAGTTTTGTAATCTAGGCACCCATTTAGATAGCACTGGCAGGCCCTTAAACATTACCAAAGCAGAAGTACAGCTTGGTCATGAAAACACACCCAGTCTGCTGTCCAGACAGTGAATAAACAGTAGCACAAAAATGATCCATGATAAGATAACATAAAGGATGAGAATCAACTTCAGCTTGATGCAGAGTTCAACCTGAACTTTGCCTGTTCACAGCTTACCACAGCAGCAAACTGTTTGCAACTGCACCAAAATGGAATATCCCATGATGGATTTCAGAAGTATGGCGACAACTCTGTTATAGGGAGCAAGCACCAGTCCTTGTGGCATTCAATAGGCTTGTAGGACCACAAGAAAATCAAAAACAAAAATAGGGGAACATATAAATAATATTAAGAATGGATTTGAAAAACACAATGTATGTAGACATTTCAAAGAGAGACATAGAAAGATTAATAATCATTGGAGAGGGAAGGATATGCTTACAGAAGTATCTAAGAGAGATTGGAGTGGATTTAAATTTTTTGGTACTATTGAATTTAGTGTGAATTTTTATATGGAATAATATCTGTTTCTGCACGTTTGAGAAGATGTGTTCTTTTGATTGTGGTTCACATTAACAATGCTGCTCTATTTTATACTTTTTAAATGTGTAAAAACATTTAAGTCGTTCAAACTGTGCATATGATATATGAAGCTTGATAGTGGTGATGTACATTCATTCCGCTCCTGTAGGACGTCAGTTGACGAAAGTCAGGGCTTAGATCATGTGACATCACCACACGCGGCAGGTCCGAGCTTGCGGTGAGAAGATGCGGCCATAGACAGGCTGTTAAACAATAGAGTGTGTGCTTTTTAAGTATATACTGTGTAAGCGAATGGGGTTGATTTTTATTTAATACAAGTTTTAAATATTTAAAGTTTAAAGTTTTAAAGATTGTACCCTTCTTCCTCTCTAAACAACCTGGGTTGGATGGATGAGCAATCACTGTAGGATCATTGCTTAAGATGGATCTCCTGAGCCCCTGCGAGAGACACATTTGCACGCAAATGTGCATCTGCTGGTTGTAATACCACCAGCCATTCCCTCTAGTGAGTTATTTAGAAGATTCTGGTGGTGCTTTGCTCACTGAAGGTGGAACATGTTTCTGTTTTTTTGGAGATGAGATCCATTTTCATCATAATGGTGAACATTTGAAGATTATTGGTCTATATGCAACACTTTATATAGAAAAAAAATCTGAGCAATGCATGGATTGTTTCCTGATATAAACAAGCATAGAACACTTTTTACATATGAACTGTATTTTTTTTTATACTTTTATGATATAAAGAAGCACAGGACACTTTTTTGCATAGTCTTTTCAAGCATTTATTTTGCATTATTGACACATAAGCACTATTGTATTTATTGTTATAAACTAATAATACTATATGTTTTTTGGCAAAATTAGTGATAGTGCTGACTGCACATAAGCACTTTAACCGATTGTATTCACATGATATACGATAGCTGCTACACCTAGAGGATATTGATACCATCTATTATTAGCTGTGGTGCAATTCTTAATATTTCCTCTAGCTGTAACCTGCCTTGTCTCTGCCTCTTGAAATGTGGCTTAGTCAAAAGGCTTCTATGATATGTAGCATGTCTGTACAATATTTCTGGCTCTTGTCTCTGACATCTTTTATTTCATGTTGAAACCTGCCTTGTCTCACCCACAATCCTAGCTGACATCCATGATGTGCAGTGTGTTTTTGCTATTTCTGGCTATTACCTATGTCATAATACACTATAATTTAGATTTCCAAATAAACCCTACCTTGTTGAAATGCAGCTTATTAGGAAGGCTTCCATGCTGTGCAGCATGTCTGTTTAATATTTTGGCTCTTGTTTCTGACAGAATTTACTGTAATTTTTTTTCTTGATTAAATGTGCCTTATCTCTTTTTTTTTCAAAAGTGGCCTAGTAAAAGAAACCTTACATGATCTGTAGCATGTTGTGCTATATTTCTGGCTCATGACTGTTACATAATGTTCTGTAATTTTTATTTCATAATAAAAACCTGCCTTGTCTCTCTCTTGGGCCTCATTCACAATGAACTCCTGTATTTAGCTTTTCTAAAAGCAGGAAAAGTAATCTGGGAAATATAAACAACTTTATGCTTCCCTGGTCACCTTTTTCAGCATTTAGATGTTTCTGCTTAAATCAGGTTTAGGTGCATTTAGAGTATCTAGTCGGATCCTGGATGCACAAAATTCTATTTTCTCTATATGCAGCTAAACTGACTGCACCTATATGCAAGTAAATGCACAGTGTGAAAATCACTATTGAAAAATGCCATTATATGTGCTTTCAAAGGTCCTCTAAATGCATGCAAACACAGGTTTGATAGTGCCAGTGTGAATGAGGCATTCTAGTAGTTGCCTAGTAGAAAGGCTTCTGTTGTGTGAAGCATGTCTATGTTATATTTCTTGCCTATCTTTGTCTATAATATAATGTACTCTAGTTTTTCTCTCCATTTCACATTGCTGCCAATCAAGCTGCTTACATACTATCAAACATTGGTGCTATATGTCTGGCTATTGTCTTTGTGTTAGCTCTGTAATTTGTATTTATTTATAACAACTGCCTTGTCTCTAAAGTGCGGGCATGTGGTTCTGACATTTTTTGTGCTCTCTGTGTTGATTGTGTTGAACTTTTAATAAATTTCATAGACAATACAGTGTAGACTGCATTAAAGAAGATCATAATTTATGCTATGAATTGTTTTGCCACTGTTTAGCAATTGCTGTGAAGTTGAGGGATTTAGTGTTATTTTTTTACAAGTGTAATCCTTCCTAGCTTTTAGATCTGTTCTGTCTACTATTACAACTAGATAAAAAAATCCCGTGTTGCCAGTTGCCACACAAAGTACCTAAAAAAAAACTTTTTTCATGTTAAAATTATTCAGATAGGTGTGCTGCTGCTGTATGCAAGCCGATGAATAATGTAAAACGGCAACAAATGCATTACACATACGAATTATGTGTTGACAGAATATGGTGTTGCTGATGATGTCCCAGTGAATCGTGTAATTATTATATTGTTCTTTAAGACTGCATATAGCTTAACATAATCTTGTACTTCTTATATTTAAAAACAATTAATAGAGATGGCTGCACTAACCAGTGCAGTTATACAAACCATCATACATTTTCAGTGTAATAAATTCCATAAAGTGCCAAAAGTCCAAAATATAGTTTACATATAACATTAAGTGCTATTATAAAATACTGTAAAGTGACTGTGCTTCGTGCTGAAGATATTGTGATATCGTCACTCGCGTGCCCTTCCAGGACCTCACTCACCGCAATTAGTTGACCCCCTGAGCATACACTGAGGTGGGTCAAACTATGCTTAATGCCTCTGCTCAGCCTCTTGTAATGTTTCACCATCCACACCACCAATATATTCCATAGACACAAGGAAATGCCATAGCATAACTTTATTCATACTTCATTTTAAAACCATAAAAATTGTACACTCACATGGGCTAGTGCCTCCTCTGGCACTTGGAATACTCTCCCATCAGTATGCTAGGAAAGCCACTGCCCCACTTTCTGCTGGACTAAACCCAGTCCAGCAGCTTCCCAGTGATTTTTTTATATTTATTTGAAGATATTTTTTTGCATTACTACATATCTCTCCTGACAGTGCCCAGCTCTCGTGCCTTTTCTCAATCCTTTGTCTATTAGCTTTGAAAATGGCCAGAGTTTACTTTTTAGGATTTGCTTGTCTATGGCTTTTACAACGTGTCTGAAGAATGGTGTGCTAATCAAACCCATGCACATTTGCTCATAACTACTCATCACTCTATTCCTTCTGTATTCTCCTGTTTCTTGGCAGCATAGATGCACTGCAACAGGGTCTAATTGATTTCTAGCACTGTTCCTCCCTCTTAGTCTTCTTTGCAGGGGTTTAACGGAGGCTGAAAACCTAATAAGTGTAAGTTTAAATTTAAAGTATCTGAAAATAGAAATGCCTTTTATTGTTTGTTTGTTTTGTTTTTTTCCATAAAAGTTTTTTTTAGGAATAAAAGAAGCAAATATCTTTTAGAACAGATAGAAGCAGTACATAAATGAATACATATATTATAACCTCTACATACGGTGTTGAAGATAACATAAGATCACAAAAGAACAGGACATTTAACTGTGGATCTTGTCAAGAATGACCAACCGGTCCATCGTTAACTGGAAAGTGGGGGAGTCATATAAAGGGGACACAGAGGGTCCTAAGTGTCTCTGGAAAATGGGTGAGGATAGACTGTGTAGTGAAAAGGTCCCGTATTCCTCAGCTTTGGGATGGGGTTTGAGTATTATCTTGGAGAACCATACCCATTAATAGGTGAAATAAGTCAAGATGTTAAGGAACTAATGGGTATACCTGGGTATTTATGGTGAGCGAGTTGGTGCTGAGATTTAAGGAGAGGGTTGGCATATGCCAACAGGAGTAGGGGAACCTGAAATATGGTAAAAAATAATCAGTGTGTGTTCAAGTAGGGTAATGTAGTCAGTGTTTAAAGTGAATGTATTGAAGGGATATTAGAAAATAAAAAGACAGAAGGAGAATGACAAGGCAGGAAAAGGGTTATAGAGGGAAAGGTAGGATGAAGGGAAAGGGATGAGGGACCATCTCTCTCTTCCTCCAACAGATTGTATGGGGAGAGAGGCTGATCCTCTCTATTTTAGGTAGTGGAAGTGATATTTAAGACGCTTTATGGGAAGTGAAGGTTGACCCACTTCCAAACTACTGCAGAATTCAGAAAACTAAGTAGCCCGCCGCCTCAGCCCCCTAATGGGTCCACACAGTGATCTCCCGTTAATAAATACCTATATGGCTCTTAAGGTTAAAAGACCTTCACTTTCCATAAGCGTCTAAATTATTATTTTTTATTAATGAATGCATAAATACTATCTGGTGTTTTAATATCTGTCTGTAGTTCAGCTTCAAATCTACTCTCTAGCCTACCAAAAACTCCCTTTTCCCCCCACCCCCAATTAAACAAAAAAATACAAAATAAAACTAAATGCCCCTTTTACTCACCTTAATCTGTAGTCATGTGAAGTTCCTAGCCCAAGTCTTCTGTATTTTTCTGTGCAGGGAAGGAGGATTTATCTTTGAGTTTCCACATCACTTCCAGTGCAACACGAATACTTTCTACTGAATGTCCAGCGAGATTGATTGGAGCGATGACGTGAATGTGACAAGACCAGCTGGTGTGGGCACATTTGCTGCGCTGGGTTACAGGTCCTTGCACTCAAAAATAGTTGTCAAGGCACATGGGTGGGGGCTGAGTGCTCCAAATTTTTTTTTTATTTAAATGATGACTGGACAAGAGGAGCACAGGAGTGAAAGCTAGGAGTATTGGTTTGAAGCCACATGTAAAAAGGACCCACATGCCAAGAATCTAATTTCCTCTCTTTACTCTCATTTACTAACTGCACCCAACTCGGACAAACCTTCCTATACTCAGAAATGGGAGGAGGACCTTGGGCGTACAATAACTGCTACAGAATGGTCAGATATCTGGTTGGCTACCAAAACATCCTCTCCTAATGTTTTAGCGGTTGAAACCAATTATAAAGTCTTGACCCGATGGTACCTTGTACCTTCCAGAGTTGCTAAATACTCTTCATCCTGTTCAGCCCTTTGCTTTCGCGGCTGTTCGGACTTGGGTACGCAAATGCACATCTGGTGGGCCTGTCCTATAGCTCAAACCTTCTGGAAGGAAATATTTTTAATTGCCTCCAAACTATTCAAAATACCAATGCAACCAGACCCTACCACGGCATTACTTAATCTTAAACCAGTATACCTGACACATATACAGTTTAAACTTTTTGTCTGGCTCCTTACAGCTGCAAAGCAAACTCTGGCGAAAGCATGGAAATCTCCTTCTTTGGTGGTAGTCAAAACATAGAATGAACAACTTCATGATTCACTCTAAAATGGCTGCCATAGAACATAATCAAATTCCAAAATTTGAAAATATGTGGCGCCCATGGGTTAATTTTTTCGCACCTTCATCCTTTGATAATTCAGTACTCTTGCCATGGTAGTTGATTATATTTGATGGAACTCAAACCTTACTAATCCCCACACTGGCTCTCGGATCAACCCAGTAAAAATTCTTTCCCCCTCTCTTTTCTTCTTCCTTTTCTTTCTCTATTTCCTTTCCTTCCTCTCCCATCCCCCTCATTGATTCTTGAAGCTCATTGTTACTAATGATGTATCTCATCCGCGTTACATTGGAAACTAACATGGTAGAAATAGAGGGATACCTTTTGATAAAATGTATTGGTTCTAAAATCTCTACTTCAAGTATCCTTATTTATCTATCATATTTTATTTTATGTTTTATATTCTTACCTACTTCTGTAATAATTGAGCTTCATTCCTTATGTTAACATGTGTCTATTAACATGTATGTTAAGCTTATTACTTTGAACTTAATAAAAATCTTTTGACAAGGAAAGCTAGGAGTATTGATGAACTTTAAAGTTTAGAAATGTGTAACAATGTAAAGCAATAAGCTAAAACAGAAATAAATAGTATCTCACATTTAATTCTATTTTTTAAACTGTGTCATCATTTCACTTACAAAATTAATATGTATAACAAACATGTTTGTATTCATTTTTAAAGTATAAAATCTGATGGATTTGTGATTGTATACATCTGAAAACTGTCATGCCACATAAAAATGTATATGCAATCATGGAGCAGTAACTACAGTATTTTTACTAACTTATAATCTAATGCATATTTTTTCTTAAATTTTTGTGTAAAGCAAACCTACATTGTGTTGAGCACCCTTTCATTTTAATGATGTCATACTCATTTGTGTATGCAAATATGCCAGTATAAGTTTCAGATAAGCAAAATATTTTGTAAAGTTAATTTTAAAGCCAATGTGCAAGAATGCATTTATGTATTGTGCTTTTAAAAAATTCCCCAATTCCAATCTAATTATTATTTCTAGTTATTCATAATTATTTCTTATATAATCAATATATTTATTGTTACATATGTTAAATTTGATGATTTATTTCAGTTTTTTTCATGAAATTATTTTTTAAAATGATATTTTACATTCTAAAATTACTTTCAAAACACTCTGAATGTTATTATTATTATTTTTTATCTATTTATTTTATAATAGGCTTATGCTAGAAGGTGCTGGATGCATTTCTGTTAGTTGATCATACATATGGGGGGGGGGGGTGAACATAGAATCTGGTGTAACTGTGCATAGTAACCAATTTGTTTCTAAGTTCAGTTTGTTCAATTAAGCTTTGCCAATAAGACCTGGAAGCTGATTGGTTGCTATGCACAGCTGCATCAGATTCTGTGGGCACCAGTTTTACTAAATCTCCCCCATATTGTTCATAGTGAAGTACACAACCTCTGAGAATATCCACTGATATTTGCTGTGTTTGCTTGCTTGAACGCATATGTGTGCAGAGACATATAAGCAAGTGAGCATTTTTTCAGTAACTGAGTGTGAAAATTGCTTATCCTCTTTTGAATTGTAAACACAATCTTAGTAAATCAGACTCAAAGAGGAAGGGATTATGTAACTGTCACAGATGTATTCTATTAAGTGTCTCTTGTGTAACATATTAAAAAAAAAAACCTTTCCCACAGAACTATTTAAAATAGCATGACAATGTTCACAAAACACAGAAACTTTATATTATTATGAAGTTTACCAAATGTTGCTTCTGTATCTGTATGAAACTAAGTATTTCATGTCATTCCCTGAGTTATTCAATATTTCTCAGATCATTTACTTGTTCTGTCTCATTGGGGATTTGCATGAATGAAATATTTTTTACTGTAAAGCTTATAGTTAGTAAGGCATGTTAAGCATGTGTCTCAAAATGCTAATGTATCAGTGTAATATACTTATATTTTGACTGAAGCAAGCCTAATGGAAGAAGCTATAGACATAAGCCATATCATTTTGATTCTTTGTTTTGCAAGTTTCCATATGTTCCCATGTAATTTTTAACCAGGGGAATGAATGAAGTGGGGAGAAGAGGCTTAAACCAATTTATCCTTTAGATGACTTGCAGTGTGTTTAACTCCCAAATCCAAATTTGTATGCTTCATGTACAAAGAAGATACCAAATAGATATCAACAGGTCAGATTTTAAGGCATGGAAGCAAATAGGAAAGTAGAAAATAATATTTATTTTATTGAAAAATACAATATCATAACAGTGTTCAGAACAATATAAAAATCATATGAAATTATATACTTTGTATATTGAGCCCTTGTGCATCGCATCTACGCGTTTCACCGTAAAGGCTTCCTCAGGACACGGAAAAAGGTTCAAAGATGTACAAATGTCATAGCAACCAGGACAGATCCAAATATATGGAGCGGTCATATTTGGATCTGTCCTGGTTGCTATGGCATTTGTACTCGAGGCGCAGCCCATTTAAAGATAGATTTATATTGTTCCGAACACTGTTATGATATTGTATTTTTCAATAAAATAAATATTTTTTTCTACTTTCCTATTTGCTTCCATGCCTTAAAAGTCCGACCTGTTGATATCTATTTGGTATCTTCTTTGTTTTCCCTTGATACATTATGGATGTGGCACTGTGGGTGCTCCCTCCTTCCTATTTCTCAGGCTTCATGTACACTAGCAGCTCCTAAGCTTGAGTTTAGGTGCTTTGGAGAGTTATTTTTTTGCCAAAGCTCCTAAACTTAACCTGTGTCAATGCATACTTAGGCTTTTAGCAGTGTTTAGGAGCTGAAAAAAAACAAAAGAATTGTCATTAACGATCACCCTAATGTATGGACTTGAGCAAGGAAGAATTACAACCCTTGCCTTTTTTTGTGCCCGCTTCTCTCAGAAAGGCTGCACATGGGCTGAACATCGGCTGGTTTCTATTTAACCGCCCGATACCAGCCAATATTAGGACCATGTGTACGTAGCTTAAGAAGCATGGTTAAACAAAATATTCCTTGTACCTATAAAATATGATTTGATTGTTGCACCAAAAGCAAAAGTCTCAATGACACAAATAAAACTTAGCACAATCATTAAAAAACAAAGAACGCTTCCATTACATTTTTTTTTTTTTGGACACACAGAATATAGACGGAGAGCTAACACTTTGTCAGAGCCTACCTTAACCACCTGAGACCCAGTATACGTCATATGACGTCTTCCGGTGCTTCTACCGACTCACCGCTTCCATCGGTGAGTCGGACTCGGGATCCGCCGGCCCCCGGATGATGATCATAGAGATTTACGGCGGACCAGATGGTCGCCGGAGTCTCTATGATCGTTCGGAGGCCGGGCGCGATGTTATGACGTCACGCCCGGCCTCTGCATTCAAAAAACGGCGGCACCGCACTGGGAAGCGGTGATCTTTTTTTTTTTTTTTTTTTTGATTTTAGGCTTCCCAGCCTAGAGGTGAGATGTGGGGTCTTATTGACCCCATATCTCACTGTAAATAGGTCCGATCATGTAATATTCCTATTACAAGGGATGTTTACATTCCTTGTAATAGGAATAAAAGTAATCAAATATTTTGAATGTTGAACTAAAAAAATAAAGTAAAATGAACAATAAAAAGAAAAAAAAAATTTTTTTAAAGCGCCCTGTCCCCGCGAGCTCGTACGCAGAAGCGAACGCAAACGTAAGTCCCGCCCACATATGAAAACGGTGTTCAAACCACACATGTGAGGTGTCTCCTCGAACGTTAGTGTGAGAGCAATAATTCTAGCCCTAGGCCTTCTCTGTAACTCAAAATATGTAACCAGTAAAAAATGTTAAAGCGTCGACTATGGGGATTTTTAAATACCAAAGTCTGGCGCCATTCCACAAGCGCATTCAATTTTGAAGCGTGACATGTTGGGTATCTATTTACTTGGCGTATCTTCATCTTTCACATTATGCAAAAAAAATTGGGCTAACTTTACTGTTTTGCTTTTTTTTAAAGCAGGAAACAGTTTTTTTTCTGAAAAAAACGCGTTCGAAAAATTGCTGCGCAAATACCGTGCGAGATAAAAAGTTGCAATGACCGCCATTGTATTCTTTAGGGTCTTTGCTAAAAAAACATATATAATGTTTGGGGGTTCTATGTAATTTTCTAGCAAAAAAATTTGGAATTTTACATGTAGGAGAAAAATGTCAGAATTGGCCTGGATCTCAGGTGGTTAAAAAATAATTTCCTAAAAATATTCAGGGACTGCTTAGCAACCAACAACTCTAGAGACAATGAACACTTTGATTAGAAGTATGTAATGTACAATATAGTGTATATAGAAGTCTGTTAGGCAGAGTGCAGGGGTCAGGGGTGTTCAATGTGTTCATGGATCAGGAGTATGTAATGCACAGTGTGTGTGAGGTGAATGGCACTCCCTCCAATCAAACCAATATGACCTTGATATGTACAACCACTATGTACTCAACTGTGTACACTAAGTGCTAAATACTCCACTATATATGACCATGTGCTTGGTTGTGACTTGTACAATGCCAATACATCCTAGTATTATTACCACATATATGGCAGGTGTACAAGAATGACCTCCCACCATCCAGTGTAACAATCCAATAATCCAGTAGTCTAGTATGGCAAAAGTGATAAAAAATAATAGGTAAAAGTAAAGGTTTATTATTTGTTTTTATTTTTATTTTAAATAAACCCCCTTTTTATATGGTACTACACTATGGGAGGCCTATTATTTTCCATGTGGATACACCTATGAGAGGATTCTGATTCGCTTCCTGGACGCTGGATCATTGCAAACCGGTGAGGATTCCTGGATTTAGTGGAGCAGTTGCTGAGAGGAGCTACCGGCAAGCTGGTGGAGTAGTCTTTGGGAGGATCCATCCACGGTTATCTTATATGTCTATCACCTTTGTAGGGGTACTACGAGCTGGTGAGTGGGGACCCTTGAGGGGAGTCACGAGAGTCACCTGAATTGCCACGCACAAGAGTCACATTATTTCAGTTGTTGCACAATTATAGTTTTCAGCACATGCTTTGGAATCCTTTCCCTTTGTTTTGCAACAGTTGGAACACTTGATCATTTTGGAATTTCCAAAAAAAAGATTTTGGAACAATTATTTATATTTACAGTTTGCCATAACATTATATACATATTTTTCACTTAATTTTGATACACTCCACTGGACTTTTTTTATTAATTGTTTCTATGCTGTGTTAATTTTATTTTCATTTTTGGTTATATCTGGTGAATATTTACAGTGTCACTAATTTAATTTTATACCTATTATTTTTATCACTTTTGCCATACTAGACTACTGAATTATTGGATTGTTACACTGGATGGTGGGAGGTCATTCTTGCACACCTGCCATATATGTGGTAATAATACTAGGATGTATTGGCGTTGTACAAGTCACAACCAAGCACATGGTCATATATAGTGGAGTATTTAGCACTTAATGTACACAGTTGAGTACATAGTGGTTGTACATATCAAGGTCATATTGGTTTGATTGGAGGGAGCGCCATTCACCTCACACACACTTATTTTATATCCTTTAGCCCTTTTGGGGGTTTAAATTAGGGGAGGCAGCATACCTTTGTCCCAAGAGCGGATTTCTTTTTATTTTTGCATGTAATGCACGGTGCTGTGTGCTGTAGGCAGTTCTGGGGAACATATGAGGAATATATGACACTCAGAGTGCAGGATCCAGGAGTATGTAGTGCACAGAATGCAGGTGACAGGAGTGTGCAATGTATAGTAGGAGTCAAGAGTACAAAATTAAAAAGTGTTAAGGAGTAAGGGGTGTGTAACTCACAGTGTTGGGGCCGGGAGAGTGCAAAATTCTGACCATGCATATTCTCCCCAATTTTACCCTCTTGTGTAAAAATTCCCTCTCCTCCAAAAAAAAGTCCAGGACTAGTCTGCAAGCTTTCCCCTCCCAGAACAAATACCCCCCCCCCACCCCAGCACAAACCCTCTCTCCCCCTACCAGAACAAATCCTCCCTTCTAAACCCTGGCTCCCAGTACAAATCTTCTTCCCCCTTCCCCAACACCAATCCTCCTCCACCCCTGAATGTCCCCTCCCACCCAGCAAAATGTTCCCCTCCTCCCCTCCCAGCACAAATAATTTTCCCCTCCAAATCCCCCCAGCACAAATCCTCCCCCCCCCCCATTTCCACCTCCCAGAAGAAATTGTCTTCCTCCCCAATCCCCCCTTGCACTCCCCAAATCCTCACTTCCAACACATCCCCCCATTTCAGTACAAATTTGCTACCCAATTCCCCTCTCCAAAGCTCAACAACACAAGTATTCCTTCACCCCAATCCTCCCTCCCATCCCCCCAAATGGGTTCTTCCAACAAAAAATCCTTTCCCCACTTCTAGCACAAATCCTCTTCCCCAAATTCCCTCTCAGCACAAATCCTCTTCCACTCCCCAAATTCTGCCTCCCAGCAAAAACCCTCTCCCCACTTCTGGCAAAAATTCTTTCTTTCAAAGCACCCCTCTCAGCACAAACACAAATCCTCTCTCTTCTTCTAGTATGAATCCATCCCAAACCCCTCCTTCTAGCAAAAGTCCTCTCCCCTCCCAAAGAGCCCCTTTAGCACATATCTTCTTATCCTCCTGTCCCCCAAATCACTCCTATAAGCATACATTTTGTTACCTGTATCCCCTTTCCCCAGGTCTCCGCGTCCCTCCTTTGCAAGTTTCCATTTTAAACTAATTACAGATTTCAGATCAACGTGTCTGATGCAGAGGAATGGCCCTCTTCCCCATCTCTTCCTCCTGTCCTGTGTACAAGAGAACATTAGAGCTGAGGAGGAGCCCAGAGGAGGTCTTGTTTTAAAGCTTGTTAAGAAGTAACTATTTTAATTTGCATATCCCAGTCACAGGTTCCCGTTAAGGTTCTCTGTATAGTTTGTGATTACATATGTGGACAGCTGCAGCCTTATTTGCTTACTATAACCACACATACATATACTGCGGCAAGGTTGCCCTTAAGTGCGAAATCATGTACCTATACGTTATCATCTTCTTCAGCTCTGGGGCAGCTGCACGAACTGCTGAGCCCTGCTCCTTCTGTACACAGCAGGTGCCAATCAGCGATGTCCGCCGGGAACCTGGAGATCGTTTGTAGACAGGCAGAATGGCAGACTGCCTATGTAAACAAGGCAGACTGCCGTTCTGCAAGATAGGAAAAAGGAGATCTCGTTTTCCTTTAGTCAAAGCATTCCCCCTACAGTTAGCAAGCACACATAGGGAACACATTTAATGCTTTGATCGCTTCTGATGGTAACCTCTTCCCTGCCAGTGTCATTTATACAGTGATCAGTGCATTTTTTTAGCACTGTATTAGTGTCACTGGTCCCCAAAAAGTATCACTTAGTGTCAGATTTGTCCGCCACAATGTCGCAGTCACACTAAAAATCACTAATCTCTGAAATTACTAGTAAAAAATATTTAAAAAAAGAAAGAGTCCATAAATCTATCCCATAATTTGTAGACACTATAACTTTTGCGCAAACCAATTTATATACACTTATTGGGATTTTTTTTTACCAAAAATATGTAGCAGAATACATATTGGCCAAAATTTATAAAGAAATTCGATTTTTTACATTTTTTATTGGATATGTTTTATAGCAGAAAGTAAAAAATACATTTTGTTTTTTCAAAATTTCCTTTTTTTTGTTTATCACACAAAAAATTAAAAACTGCAGAGGTGATCAAATACCACCAATAGAAAGCTTTATTTGTGGGAAAAAAAGGACATCAATTTTATTTGGGTACATCGTTACACAACCACGCAATTGTCAGTTAAAGCAACGTAGTGCTGTATTGCAAAAAATGGCCTGGTCAGGAAGGGGGAATGCAGTAGGCTTTTGTACTACCTTTCTTTCTGGCCAATCAGCATTGACAAAACAGGTTATTTTCCTTTATATCATGCTACCACTTTAAATTTAAAGTTAGCACACTTTGGCCTTAGCGACTATTTGTTTCGATGATATGTTAAATTTTTTGCTTGAAAGTCTCTTGAGATTTGGCATCGCTTGTTGCCGTTTATTAAAGTCTTAAATCTAACATAAAATATCTGCTGTTCAGTATTCCCATTTCTGTAAAGAGTCTGTTGAAAATTGATTCACTAAAGAAATAATTGTTTTAAATCTTGTGCCAGTGTAGGGCAGCTGTGTTTGTTCAGAGATCCAATCATATGTAAGATATGTTACTTTTTTCATTTTTGGTTCCATGTTCATAACTAGGCCAAAAGTACCCTTTATCTTTTTCACTTATTACCTTAGATTGTAAGCTCCTTGAGGGCAGGATATATATGTAAAGTGCTGTGCAAATTCACAGCACTATTTAAGTATCTATAAAAAATAAAAATAAATAAATGAGAGACAGACACAGCCTGCTCTCCTCTATGGGTGGTCGGATGTAAACCACCCGATTGCCATCCGATTCGCCAGATTGATGGGCGTCTGTTTTTAGCACATGTTGACACCCACCACTCCATAGAGGAGACTGGAGGGTCCGATCGGGCCCGCCTGAAATACTGACAGGGCGGACCCAATCGGTCTGCTAGTGTGAAAGGGGCCTTACATATACTATGGTTATTTTATTAATTGCTGATCTGTTAAATATCATAATGGATACCATAAATGGGCTTTTTATGTCTAACCTAGTAAACACTATTATTTAGGGTAGGCACACACTGCTTAATTTGTGCAAATAATGTTACCAGTCGAGTAATGCTTGTGATAATTTAGCAGAAGGAGTGGTTTACACCTGAGACCCCGTTCACACTTGAGCACTTTGCCATCTGTAGCAAAACGCTTGTTGCTCAAAATAGTACATGAGTTACTTTTCAGGCAGATTTGAGTGTTTTTGTCCCCATAGGGGATGACCAGACATATTTATATTTACCCATAACCTATCTGGTCATCCCCTATGGGGACAAAAACACTCAAATCTGCCTGAAAAGAAGCTCATGTACTATTTCGAGCAACAAGCGTTTTGCTGCAGATGGCAAAATGCTCAAGTGTGAACGGGGTCTCAGGTGTAAACCACTCCTCCTGCTAAATTAATACAAGTATTAAATTAACCACTTAAGGACCGAGCCTCTTTCTGAGATTTGTTGTTTACAAGTTAACAACATTTTTTTTCCTAGAAAATTACTTAAAACACCCAAACATTATACATTTTTTTAAAGAGAACAAAATGGCGGTCATTGCAATGCTTTCTGTCACACCGTATTTGCGCAGCAGTCTTACAAGCGCACTTTTTTTGGAAAAAATACACTTTTTTGAATTAAAAAATAAGAGAACAGTAAAGTTAGCCCAATTTTTTTTTATATTGTAGAAGATAATGTTACGCCAAGTAAATTGATACCCAACATTACACTCTTCAAAATTGCACCCACTCGTGGAATGGCGACAAACCTTTACCTTTAAAAATCTCCATAGGTGACGTTTAAAAAATTCTGTAGGTTGCATGTTTTGAGTTACAGAGGTGGTCTAGAGCTAGAATTATTGCTCTCGCTCTACCAATCACATCGATACCTCACATGTGTGGTTCGAACACTGTTTTCATATGCGAGCGCTACAGACGTATGCTTTCGCTTCTGCACGCAAGCTCGTCGGGACAGGGTTTATTTTACCTTTTATTTTTTATACTGTTCTTTTAAAAAAAAATTGTGTCACTTTTATTCCTATTACAAGGAATGTAAACATGCCTTGTAATAGAAAACAAGCATGACAGGACCTCTTAAATATGAGATCTGGGGTCTCAGATCTCATATTTACACTAAAATGCAATGAAAAAAAATGTTGTCATTTAAAAAAATACTAAAAAAAAGGCCCTTTAAGAGCTATGGGCGGAAGTGACATTTTGACGTTGCTTCCACCCTGCAATTATATGGAGACAGATGGGGGCCATCTTCCCCTCACTCATCTCCATGTCAGGCTAGGGAAAGAACACGATCACCTCCACCGCTGCCGGCGGCTCCGGTAAGTGGCGGAGGGCACCGGAGAATTGCGGGAGGGGTGCCCCTCTCCCGCTGCCAATAAAAGCCTTGCAGCAAATCTGCCACAGAGACCACTTTTATGTTGAAGCGGACCGCCCGCTGAAGAAGAGGATACTGGGGTTATGGTAGCTAGCTGCTGCCATTACAATGATATTCCTCTTCAAAGTACCAATGTATAACGACAGTGGGCGGTCCAGAAGTGGTTAAACAGTGCGTGCCTACCCTAAGTAATAGTGTTTATTAGGCTAGGTTTACAGACGTTAGTCAGTAAAACATCCAGTCAACTACCATTTCCATTGCTGGCCTCCTTCTGGAAATGTTAGTTGACTGGATGTTTTACTGACTGACGTCAATATCATTAAGGTGTCCATTTAATACATTGTGATAATACCTGCATTATCACAGTTGTCTTTTCTCTACACATCTGTGATTTTTTTATCACTGCTGGAGAAAAAATTCAGCTTGTTTAAGTGGCTGAATTATCACAGTGATAAGCTGTGATGAGTAGCAGTGAAATATCACTGTAATGTGCAGAGAAAAGGATGGAGAAAAAAGACAGGGAAGGATTTTCAAGGATGAACACTGGCATCTGTGGGTCAATAAGATGAGCTGGAAATTTTCTTTGGTTTTGTTTGACATGCATCACCCTTCCAGTGCTCTTTGCTGCAAAGGCCAGTTATAGGTGGGGCCGTGGCCATTTATTTGTACTTTTGGAATACTGGTGAGGGGGCGCACTGGTCACCTTTACTGCCATTGTGCTATATCCTGGGTGTCTAGCAGGGGTCAAGTCCTGGGGAAAAAAGTGTGGGAACTCCCACCCAAGATCCACTCCACCACCAAAAAAAATAAAAAATAAATATATAATACGCTCATATGCATATATATTTCACAGAAAATACAGTGACTGCGAATGCGACATACTACAGGAGATGATCAGACTGCAAATGCGACATACTACAGGAGATGATCAGGCTACAAATGCGACATACTACAGGAGATGATCAGGCTACAAATGCGACATGCTACAGGAGATGATCAGGCTACAAATGCGACATACTACAGGAGATGATCAGGCTACAAATGCGACATACTACAGGAGATGATCAGGCTACAAATGCGACATACTACAGGAGATTATCAGGCTACAAATGCGACATACTACAGGAGATGATCAGGCTACAAATGCGACATACTACAGGAGATTATCAGGCTACAAATGCGACATACTACAGGAGATGATCAGGCTACAAATGCGACATACTACAGGAGATGATCAGGCTACAAATGCGACATACTACAGGAGATGATCAGGCTACAAATGCGACATACTACAGGAGATGATCAGGCTACAAATGCGACATACTACAGGAGATGACCAGACTGCAAATGCGACATACTAGAAGATGACCAAGTAGCCAGTTTTAAAATTTAAACCTGTCCTCTTTATAGCACCCTTCTTCACATTCCTGTCCTCACCCCCTTCACATTCCTGTCCTCACCCCCTTTGTAGATCCCCCCTTCACATTCCTGTCCTGCCTCCCTTTGTAGATCCCCCCTTCACATTCCTGTCCTCACCCCCTTTGTAGATCCCCCCTTCACATTCCTGTCCTGCCTCCCTTTTATATCACCTCTCCTCATTCCTTTCAGTTTCTGATTCTTTCCCCCTCCGTCCTTCATTACAGTGCCCTCTGTCTTACCTTACACAGGACACAGATGACATCAGAGGCACAGAGCTGACATCGGAAGTGCAGCAAAGGGATGGACAGAGGGCGGGACCTGCCCCAGTTAACTGATTGGTTGATAGACTGCAGAGCGGTTCTATCAACCAATCAGTTAACTGGGCCAGCCCCTGCCTTCCGTGCATCGCTGTGCTGCTCTTCCGATGTCAGCTCTGTGAGGAAAACAGAGCTAGCAGGCAGCGGCAGCTGATGACAAAAAAGCTTTAATGGCGTGACCACGGCGGGGCCGCACAGATGATTGATGCGGTCCGGACTTGGTCCACTCTGCCTGTTAAAATCTAGAGCCTCGGGCGGCTCTAGTCCTAAAGAAGAGAGGGAACGGCGTTCCTGCTATGAAAAAAGTGCAGGGACGCCGTTCCCACGCGTTCCCGCTGGACTCGAGCCCTGGTGTCTAGTATGCCCCTGTGCCTTTAAGGAGAGGTGGGCTACCTTCAGGCTCACCTGCCCTCTGCCTATCCATTAGAATGCGTGTGCTTCCACTGTGGAGACTCTCAAAATTTTGAGTTAGGACTGTAGATAACACTGGGGTGAAGTGGTTCTGCAGCTTACTCATGTATTTGCAAATGTATGCAAATTAAACACCCCTCTTTTTAATGCATACTGTTAGACAGGATCATTTGGTTGGTTGCAGAATGGTTGGTAAGTTGAGCTGGGAATTTTCTGTTTTGTTCGACTTGCGTCGCCCTTCCATGTGCTACTTGCTGCAAAGGCCAGTTATAGATGGGAGCAGTTGTCATTTGTTTTATCTGTGGGAGTAAACCTATGATCTTGATAGAAAGGATCATTGATTAATGATCAAACACATGTGAATTGAAAACAAAAACACATGGATAGCCCCATATTCTTATAATTTGTTCTATAAAATGCTCCCTATGCTGTAGAATTATTATATTAAGGCTCATGAGAGACAAATTATTATTTTTTTTACACAGTAAAAAAATATGATTTTTGTTTTAAATTTTGCATACACACAATACTGCATAGACTCACAAGGTCTTCATTGAGCTCCATTGATCTGCATAAATAAAAGCAGGCTCAACGCAGGGACCTATAGAAAAGAATTGTCCTCTCCGCTCTTCTCAAGACCTCCTACTCTCAAGCTCTCTCGTCTCCTCCTCCCATGCTCATCTTCAGGATTTGTCCAGAGCCTCTCCCGTTCCCTGGAACTCGCTACCTCCACCAGTCCGGCTATCCCCTACTCTTGCTACCTTCAGGTAATCCCTGAAAACTCATCTCTTCAGGAAAGCCTATCACGTCTCCAACTAATCTTCTAACACTTCCATCAGCTCATTCCCCACAGTTACAACCTTTTGTACCACCTTCCCCACCCTATTAGATTGTAAGCTCTTCTGAGCAGGGCCCTCTTACTCCTCTTGTATTTTATTGTATTCTAACTGTATTGTCTCCTTTTTATATTGTAAAGCACTGCGTAAACTGTTGGCGCTGTATAAATCCTGTATAATAATAATAATTGTTTTCTATGTGTCTGGTTCACACTACAATGCTGCGCTGAGGCGCTTTTTGTTGTGGTGCGTTAGGTAAAAAGCAGCACGTCTGCATTTTAGGCAGCACAATGCACCTAATCACATGTCACCACACCGTAGCATAATGCACTGTAGTGCACAGAGTTGAACGAAGTATATGTTTGTGTTTGTTAAAAAAACTGAGAAAAGTATATGTTTGTGTTTGTTAAAAAAAACTGAGAAAATAATAAAATGATGTGTTGTAATAACTAATAACACCACCCCACACAATGCACACCATTGTACATTTGTTGTAATGCCCGGGCTGGTGTGAACGAGCCCTTAAAATTTTTTATTGCAACACAGGTGCACAACGTACACCAGCATGTGCATAATACACATCATAAAGCATGCATATTGGTGTGAATGGGCCTTGAAGTGAATTTGGTGCAGCCGTTGCAAGCAGCAAAAAAAATTGTCGCTTGCAAAACTGCGTCGTTTCTGATACATCTGTGCACCAAAAAATGGTCCTATAGATAAAAACAAATTCCCCCCTGAGGGTCAAGGGAGTAGAACCTATTATGAGGGGCACCTGTAGGATTTTTTTCAAATTTATTTTACAAAAAATAAAACTGGAGGAGTTGGAACATGCAGAGAAGGGTGGAGACGCACAAAATCTTCAGGGGGACAGGAACAGTATTGAGAATAATGGAATGGGACCTCGCTGTTGGAGGATCCAAAACACCAAAGAAGCCAGGGGCTTACTCAGGACAGCAGGCTCTACCTTTAAATAAAAATCACTTTTAGATGGTCTGGCCATTTCAAAGCTCGTATACACGGACACATAGGTAAAAGACATGAGAATACTGAAACAAGACAGCTTTTGCTTCGATACACATGCCGTTATATCATTACCTGTAATTAAATTAAAAAAAAAAGGACAGTAGCTTAACTTCCAAATTGATGTCTTAGTTACTGGCAGCACCAGAGGGCAGACATGTGTGCAGGATGTTCTGGTGCACTCGACATCCACATTAGCATTTTAAGTCTAAGAGAGCTGATTTTTGCTTCTGCCTACCTGCCTAGCCACAGACTCTAAGCCAGATGAGCTGAGCTTCATATTTTTGAATGTTATTCACACATATTATAAGCCTCTTGTGAATACTGATATTCATTTTCTTAGAAGGAGTTGGCCTTTCTGCTTTAACGTGCATGTAAATACATGTATAGGACGCTTTACATGCAGTTTAATCTCTATGGCAGGTGAACTTTGGTATAATGTGGCAAAAATTATGCTGGCAGAAAAGCACAGGAAGAAAATGAATAAGATGAGAACACTGTTAATGAACATAGAGGCACAGATCTCACATTGTGCAGAGCCTTGTAAATTTTACATCATCAACAACTTGAAAGCTGAACTCTGGAATACAATAATTTTAACTTTGCTAATATTGTTTGGCAAAACAGTTGTGTCTCTGTTTATCGAGTCCAGAAATGTATGCAGTTCTGCCAGACAGACTTAAGCCCCATACACACGGTCGGATTTTCCGATGGATTCTGTCCTATCGGACAATGTTGTAGGAAATTCCGACCGTGTGTAGGCACCATCGGACATTTTCCATCGGATTGTCCGACGGACAAAGTCCTATCTCCTGCTCTGAAATTTTCCGACAACAAAGTCCGATCACACCAATTCCGATCGTGTGTAGCAAATTCCGACGAACAAAGTGCCCCGCATGCTCAGATCACATTACAAGACCAAAGCTATTGGCTACTAGCCTCTACGTAGTCCCGTCGTAGGCAACAAACGTCACCACGTTCAGAATGATCGGATTTTCCGACAACTTTGTCTGACCCTGTGTGCAACACCAGTGTCGGACTAAATCCGTCAGAAGAAATCCGATGGATTTTGTGGTCGGATTTTCCAACCGTGTGTACGGGGCATAAGACTTAAAAATTGATAAAAACAGAGGGCGCACTGGCCTAGTGCATTATCCAACCCATTTTTTATTGAAAGTAAAGCATAAGAAAATTTCTACTCACAAACATACAGTATGTAGTTAAAATGCTCATCAGGCCACTGCTTGTGGCTCCACTCTCCCAGGCTGGCCAAAGACTTGAGCTCAGGGGGGACCTCACCAGGGTCCCTGCTGGCTGATGCGTTTCAAAGGTATGTCCTTCTTCATCAGAGCCAAAATCTTGTTTGTGAGTAGGTATTTATTATGCTTTACTTTGAATATAAATTGTGTTGGATAATGCACTAGGCCAGCGCGTCTTCTGTTTTTATCTATTTTTACAGTGTTTCTGAGGACAACCCCAGTCCTAGAGGGCAGCAAGGCTTCAAGGGAATTATCCATTTCTACAACAGAGTGACTTCTCCTATTGGGATATCACACTTATGTGCAGAAGATTATAATTGTAGACTTAGACTTGGACTGTGAAAAAGATAAAGTGGTGACTTTTCTCCATCCCAAAGCCTGCTGAATGGACAGTGAACAAGCAGCAGCCTGATGAAGTTATCCCTATGCTCTCTCTGCTTTCTTCTACTATCAGTATATTCCTTGTCAGAACATTTGCATAGAGATCCTCTGATTGGCTCCCACCACTGCCCCTCCCCCCTACCAGTTTGGGTGCTTCTTTACAGAGGATGCATGAGACTGATGAATGTGATTCTCAATTGAGGGATGAGGTATTGGGCCTTTTATTTATGTGGATAACATACAGCAATAGGGTGCCACCATTTTTTGAGGTTTGTATCTTCTCCGTAGCTAACGTTAATTGCGACTAGAGTTGACCCTATGTCTGCTTGGGAGACTTTTGTGAAATTATCGCATCACCTGTTCATGTGAGAGAACATCCATTTTTATAGCTGATGATGTATGTTTTCTAATAATATAGTATTTAATAATATTATTTTTTATTATGTTTATTGTACTACACAACAGCTATTCCATCCTGGGGTAGCAGTGTTAGGCACAAAGCGCGTCAATGCTGAACATACGAAGGACGCACCTCTGCACACCTCAATATTGATTTATAAAACTTTGTAAACTATTGTATCTGGTTTGGAGGTGTCCTGTTCCCATACAGGAATGTTGTTATGTACTGACAACTTTATAATTTGAAGTAAGTTGTATATGTTTTGAATCCTTGTGAATCCTAATCTAATTTTTTAAAGATATTGTACATAAATGATATGCTTCTATGACAAGTTTGGCGATCTCATGGTGTACCTTAATAATTTGACATTGTATAGTAACTGTAATGTTCCTCCATTTTGTGGTGGTTTAGAATTTACAGATGTGGCAGTGAGAGTCCTATCTAGCTACTATTTAACAAAGTGAAAGTAGTAAACTGCACAAGTGACCCAAAACACAAAAATAATATAAAAAATAACCAGCAAATTAAAATTATCCAACTTTAAACAATGTAAAATATAAGAGTGAAAAGAGTGTCCCATTATAACTCACAGTCCATGGAATGAATGTATTCTACACTGAAGAGCACCAGGAATCAGTGCATCTGCCACCAGTGAATCAGACCATCACTAGAAATGAATGTATGGAGGCTTACTAAAAAACGATGAACTCCTTGGCACACTGTGGAACACACAACTTGATAGTAGGTTAAATATCAAAATTCCCAAAGATGTCAGATGAGTCTCCCAATAAGAATAGAAGAGGCCCCTTGGGCTAATGAATAAGACCTCTTCTGGTACCAAACTTTCATGCAGTTTTCACTGAAATAAAGCATAAAGAAGACCCATGCTCCACATAGTGTGAACCAGATAGCAGATGCCTTGTTGGGTGAATATTAGCCTGGAGGAGTGAGTTGTCTTAGGCAAGCTCGGATATATTTACATGCATACTGGCCTATGTAGTGCTCATATGTGATGCTGAGCCAACATGATTGAAAGAACTAAAATCCAATGAATGAAAGGGGTGGACCAGGGACAGTGGGGATGGAGAGGAATAAGCTAGATGATGGTTGGGAAATTAGGCAAGCTCTATCTGACTTGCTGCAGCTTCTAAATCACACTGTGAGAAGCTTGCAGTGTGAAGTGAAATTAGGGCAAGCAATTACAGTATGGTAGATGAGCTTGCACAGCTGTGCAAGACTGACGGGAAGGCTGGAGTTCAGCATCAATGAATACCTAGCTGCATACCTTTTGTCTTTCACATCTATATGGAGTTTTGTTTGAATTTGTGAACCCTACAACTCTGGTATAATATATGTAAACAGCTATAGTAGTAAACTGCCATGCCTTTGTACTGTGCAGAAAAGATATATATACACCTCATATTGGAAATATTGAATTTGCTGACTTAATCTGAGTATGCTTTACCAAGCTAAGCTATCACTCAGTAGCTATACCAGACAGAGTGTCTTTTTGTTGAATGTCTGTTTATGATAGGTAAATGGGGGAGAAAAATGGAGAAAGTTGGTTAAGTTGCATACAATTATACTAATGGAACCTACATAAACCTACACAAAATCAGGCAGCTGAATGGTCTTTCTAAAGAAGGATCATAGTACAATCATTCACAGGGTTGCTGGTTGAGCATGCATGGACATTGTGAAGGGAGTGCTTAGCAGACACCCCCCATTGACCTCTAGAGTAGACAATGCAATTGGCTAGGAAGAATCCATTCTGGCCGAATATCTCTCTAGCCTAGAAATCCTGGGCAAAGGATGCCAGCAATGGTAGTGTAGTGCTTACAGATGAATATTTATTGATACAACTATAAAAAGTCTTATAGTGGAATGCTTTCTCATATGAGTCAGCATCTTTGGTATAGCTACGCTGAAAGTCTTTGTTTTAATTTAGGAAGCAGAGAATTAAAATAGGGGATGGGTTTAACCCTTTTTTGTCTGTGTCCCATAGGGTAGAATCCCCTACAGTTTTTGCCCTGGAGACACAACAGGAAGCTAATGGAAACCTCTTCAAAGTAAGGGAAACCCAGCTGCTTTCTCTTGAGTTAACTGCCTTTTCAAAAGTCAAGTTTTTTGTGTTACTATACTGAACTATTATACACAATACACAATCACATTTCTTGTAACTGGAAGCAAGATTTCAGTATTATCTCTTATCGTTACCTGTATAGTTATATAAAGTCGTTACTGTTTTTAGAGCAATCTTTTATCTGATGAATGGCCCAATGGTTGGCTAAGGCTGTATTTTATCCATGAACATTCTATACATAAGGTATGTTTATACATATGAGCGTTCTATATATATATATATATATATATATATATATATTCTTTACATACAAGCATTTTAATACAACAGTATTGGTTAATCAAACATGATCATTTAAGTACATTGGACATTTGGAAGTTGATTTGCTAAGCAGTAAAATGTTCACCTAGCCCAGTGAGAGCGTAGGTTGTTACTTTAACCATACAATCATCTGCAAAGAAAGGGTCTGTATATATTTTTATTCTGTTTTTATGATAGGATGCTTTTGAAAGGAATAGGAAATTAATACAGATTCACTGAACAAAGTGAACCTTCTTTTCTGTTCAGCTGTAAAGATGCAAAATGAACCTGGTGAATGTATCTTCACAACAATACAGTCAGAGCATTGGATCAATGTTAGGTAAAGGGTACATAGGACAGGTGATATTTCAGCCAATTACATTGCTTTTGCTATCCTCCAAACTGTACCGGGAAAGGGAAATATGGTTGTTGAACATGGAAAACTGGAACAAAGAAAAATTAGGCAAATGTGATGTTAAGGGACTGTACTTTTTTTTTTTTTGTTTGTTTTTGTTTCCCCTGCAGTTTTTAAATTACATTTTGAGATGAATTATCAAATGCCAATAAAGTAATTTCCTAGAGGGACCCTGGGGCTGATCCCACAAGAGTCACAAATTTTTACAAACTTCAGATTTCCAATCACAATCTGATATTCTTTTTTTCTTTGAAAATGGGGTCTAAATGCGCTTAGAACTACTGGAGAAAAAAGAAAAAATAAACAAATTGTGAACCATTCACTAAAATCTCAAATAGAATTTAAAATTTTAATGTAATTACAAGAGTATTTAAATATTTTTAGATCCACATATTGCATTACAATATAGCCTGGTGATCCTGCCATGAAGACCCTTACTCTATATACAGGGAGACAATGCACTGTCCCAATTTCCCAATTATGCTCCTGCTTTGTCATCCTGTCTTACAGGCTCCAGATGGAGACTACAGGTAGCCATTTTAACACACATTGACAGAGACATGGTCCACTGTTATCACCATCAGTACCCCCATCCCCCCACCCCCAAGAAATGCTAGACAGCCATCACTAAAACTAAAAAGACTGCAGGAAATCAGCAGTCAAGCATAAAAAAGGTGACATTTATTATTTTGTATTTAAACATGGCACTTGTTTATAATAAGCAGCACTTTACTGTCATTCAATTAGTGTTCACATCTAATTTAAACTTTTTTTTATTTTTTTTAGTACATTACTTGCATTATACTAGCTTTACAGTCCTTGCAGTTTTTATTTTATTTAGCGATTCTTCATATAAAATTAAATATATAATTAATCTTACTTTTCAAGAGAATTATATATATATATATATATATATATATATATATATATATATATATATATTCACACATACACACACACACACATATATATAAATATAAATATAAATATATATATATATATATATATATATATATATATATATATATATATATATATATATATATATATATATATATATATATATATATATATATTCACACACACACACACATATATATATATATAAATATAATATATATATATATATATATATTCACACACACACACACACACACATATATATATATATATATATATATATATATATATATATATATATATATATATATATATATATATATATATATATATATATATGTGTGTGTTTTTATATATATATATATATATATATATATATATATATATATATATATATGTATATATATATATATATATCTGTATATATATACTATTATATAGTATGAGCCAGTGGAGGTTTTGGTACAACACAATGATACCTTTCTATGACTAATGATGAGCAGAATCAGACATAATGAGTCTGCATCGACCATCTCCTACCCAGAAAACCAACATACCGACATCTTGCTCTCACAAGGACAAGAATCCCCCCTCCCCCCCATCCATTCCTATAACTCACTTGTCAATTTATGAGGCTAGTCCAAGCATTCCAATAGGACAGGGTACCCTATGGGTCATATCACAGCTATAGGATCAAAAGCACTGACCTCTGCTCTCTTGTATTGCTGAATTGGGATTGTACAGAAATCAATAAGGTCTCATTCAAGTTTATCAATCAGCCTCACATTTATACTCTCACAAATGGATCTGACGATATTTTAGAAGAGCAGATAAATCAGAATAAGAAACCAAAAAATAAATAAATAAAATAGAGGACCAATCATCGAGAAAAAGTTGCATTTGACTGGTGAAAATCAATGCATGTCTATATAGGCACATAGAATTACAATGCAAAAAATAAAAAAAAGAGGAATAATGGACAAGAACTCTAAAATTAGCACTAACGAATTCAGGATCAGACGGTATAGATTTGTATGAAATATATCTTATTTTTGTAAAACAGCACAACAATGTACTTTTTGCATACAAACTAAATAATTTAAATTGATACTTCATTTTTCTTTTAATATTTAAGAAGGATTATACTGCAAAATCGTGTGTATTTATCACTAAAATATACTTTTTGTTAAAGTTTTTTTTTTTTTTTTTTTTCAATCAGCTGACCCCAAAGCAGAATATATTTGTATGGATCATTGGCAGAATTTATGGAAGTTTTGTACAGCGAATCATTGTTATCAGTAGACTGAACTGGGCAGGCATGGAGTTTGAAGTGTGAATATTTCATTGAGATGTGTGTAATCCATCTTCCGGAAACCGTTCTGAATTATTTCACGAGAGCCTTTAAAAAGAGATTAGGGGGATTTTATCGCTAAATCCCTCTGTTTTTTTCTCCTATTCTTTTCTTTCTTTCTTTTTTTTTTTATTTTTTTAACTTTAGAGCAGTAGAAATTCACCGAGCTCCATGCAATACTATTTTGTAGCTGTTGGTGATTGTTGCTTTCACTTGTTTGGGTGTATGTTTAGACAACATCGGAAAATTAGAGGAAAGTGTTGTGTATGAAAGGAGCCTTTTCTCTAATAGGTCAGACAACAATAGTCTGACTTGTGACCTGCTACACACACAAACAAAACTTAAATTTGCTTCTCCCACTACAAAATAGTTAATAAAATTCTAAATTGTATTTTTTATTTTTTTGCAAAATACTTTTTTTGCAAAATATTAAAAATGTATCTAAACCACAAAACAAAAACAAAAAATATTGTAGCTTACCAATAATTATAATTATTTATTTATCAGTCCAATGTAGTGGCTACATTGGTTTTCTTTTGTTTTTTTAAGCTTTTTTGCTTCATTTTTATGTATGAGCATGCCAACACTACACTTCATGTTCTACTGATAATCTGGTCAAATTGCTAACAAATACATTATAAAATTAATATGAAAAAAAGTGTTTATTTGTTTGTTTTTTCTTAATTGCATTTGCACTTTAGAAATTACTTTTTTTTTTTGTTTTTGTTTTTGGAAATCTTTATGTCAGCAGCAAAGTGCTAATCACAGATCACTTTCACTATCTATTGATGCATCTCCAAGTGACTGGAAATCAATGTTCACTCAAGTGACTTTAGCTTGTAAACAATGTCGGCGGTGATTTGCATAGAGAGATGGAATCTGGTGGAGTTGGAGGAAAGTTGCTGTTCTAGGAGGAGGTTGTCCAAGCTCCAGGCTAGCCAGAGCTGCACATAGACTTCCCAAACTTTCCCCAGGACAATGGAACTTAAAGGGGTATCACAGCACTCCATAGTCATCAACAGTTAAATCATTTCGCGTTCACGGATGAGGGGGGGTTTTCCCCCTCAATGTAAATCACGCTTTGTGTGTTATTAAGTCTGAACACTAATCTCCAACAACCTTTACATAATGTAGCAGAATGTGCTACACTCCTTCGCACCTGCACTGTGAATAGAGGCACATTCTATATAAGACACGCTTGCTGCCCTTCTATTCCAGACTTGTCTGAATGAGGCCAGCTCCTTCAATGGCCAAACTCTCTTTCTCTTCCTCCTTTGATCACACAAAATGTCTTCTAATTTGTCCTTTTTCATTGTAACAGCATTTCCACATCTCTTCCCTCTTTTCTTCTTTTCCAAATCACGAACCTCAAATCAAGGACAAAAGTTTTGTCTTTATTTAGCTGACGAATTCAGCTTGCTGAACGATGGCTGCCTACTTATTTTATGGATCTATTTATTTTTATTTTGTGTTATGAAAGGTTACAAGTGATATTTTTGCACATGTTTGCTCTATCTATCTATCTATCTATCTATCTATCTATCTATCTATCTATCTATCTATCAATATATTTATTGATCTTTTCGCTATCAATCAAAACAAAATCGAGTATATACCAAAATGTATACTGGTTCATACGAGACAAGTTACTTTATCATGTGCAAAATAGGCTTGGCTACAGTAAAAATATATATCCGTCAATTATTTTATCTATCTAGCCATACATCCATCTGATATATATATATATATATATATATATATATATATATATATATATATATATATATATATATATATATATATATATATATATATATATATATATATGGTATCCACTTACCTACCTACCAATAAGCTATGTCTAGTTATAAAAATATAATTTTTGCTTTCATACATAATAATAAAATACATTTTATACAGATGAAATGCATCTGCTTGTATTTTATTTGCGACAAAAACCTGGTTTCTCCTTTTTTCTAAATATACATATTTTCAATGTTATATATATTCGGTTTGCTATAATACAACTTGCTTTGTACACAATAAGCAAAAGGATGGTTTGATAGATGCAAAAAAAAATAAAAAATCAGTCTCACACACACACACACACTTCTTTCTTTCTCTTTCTTTTATTCTTTCTTTTCTTTCTTTCTTTTTTCTTTTTTTCTTTCTTTATTTCTTTCTTGTTTTCTTTCTTTATTTCTTTCTTTTTTCTTTCCTTCCTTCCATACCTTCTTTATTTCTTTCTCATCTCTGTTTTTCATCTCTCTCTCTTTCTCTCTCTCTCTCTCTCTTTCTCCTCTCCATCTCTCTCTCCCTCTTTCTTTCTCCTCTCTGCCCCCCTCTATTTCTCCTCTCCATATCTCTTTCTTTCTTTCCTCCCATTCCTTCTCTCCCTTCCCTCCTTCCATCCTTTCTTTCTTCTCTCTCTAGCTCTCCCCTCTCCACCTTTCTTTCTTTCTTTTTTCTTTCCATCCTTCCTTTCTTTCTTTCTTTCTTTCTTTCTCATCTCAGTTTTTCATCTCTCTCTCTCTCTCTCTCTCTCTCTCCTCTTCATCTCTCTCTCTCCCCTTTCTTTTTTTTTTCTTTCTTTCTGTCTTTCTTCCTCCCCTCTCTCCCTCCCCCTCTCCATCTTTCTTTCTCTCTCTCTCTCTCTCTCTCTCTCATCCTCTCTCTCTCTCTCTCCACCCCTCTATCTTTCCCACTCTCTCATTCCATTCACTGTCTCTCATTCCCTCTCTCCCTCTCTCTCCTCTTCATCTCTCTCTCTCCCCCTTTCTTTTTTTTTTCTTTCTTTCTGTCTTTCTTCCTCCCCTCTCTCCGTCCCCCTCTCCATCTTTCTTTCTTTCACTCTCCCTCTCTCTCTCTCTCTCTCCATCCCTCTCGCTTTCCCACTCTCTCATTCCATTCACTGTCTCTCATTCCCTCTCTCCTTCAGTCTTTTGGTCTATAAGAAGTATTGTGCAGCACACTGGAATAATGGTTGCCAGATTTCACAGATAAAACTGATGCACTTAAAATATGTTGCCTTTTATTAAGTCAACAGGTCCATCATTTAGGTCTATAAAAGAGGAACCCAATGGTATAGTTACATACCAGCATACCAGAATGTCATTTTGTTACTTTTGATGAGTTTGGTCTTTTGTTTTGGCTTTTTTTTATGTATGTTAATAGCTACAGAATGTAGAAGAAATGTGTTTCTGTACAGAATTACAATCATCTGTAAGTCCAGAATCCAGGGCTCATGCATAGCTCTAAACAAATTTTGTAATGCATAATTGCTTTTTGGTTTCTCCAGCAATCCCAAAGGTAAGAGAGGTAATGAGTGAAATTGGTTACAGACACAGCTATGAAAACAATGAACATACCCTATTGTATGTACCCCCTGTAGTCCATATCATATCTTTACAGCAAGGGATGGCTGTGAAGTCCTGTAATTGCAACACCACAATCTTGCAGCCCAAACTACTCCTTCGCGAACACTTTGATGTATCGCCAACCAACTGACTTCCTCCAAGACACAAGTCAACATTTGTTTTTCGCATTATAATGCCGTTAATTTGCTACTGGAAAAAAAAAATGATGTTAAGAAGCACTTTTTAATTCAATGTATAACAACCGCGGGGGACTAAGGGAAAATGACTGCAATAGCTATAGACACAAATAACTAAATTACCAAAACGTTAGTATATCTCCAAGCTTCATTAATATGGAACAGACACCCCAGTTAATCTCCAAAAGCCAGTGTTCCCCTCTAAAATAGCACTTTGGGACGAATTGTACGTCAGATCAATCACTCCTAATGCAGCAAGGTTTTAGTGTGCTAGAAAAAAAAAAAGAGAAGCCATTTACACCTTCAAATAGAAGCTTTTCAAATCTAAGACTAAGGTCATACATCACCAAGAACAAATGATTATGAATCGGTAAATGCGCCCTCTAGCCATTAACTAGTCGCTGTCATTTATCATTTCTGGGGCTTTTTTCATATCATCTGGCTTCTTGGAATAGAGAACAAGGACGAGAAATATGACCAAGTTTCTTTACGATCTCTTTACAATTCATACAAATACTTGGAGTAGATTTACCCTACAGCCTAGCTTGTACAAGGCTCCCTAGTCAAACTTTTTTATGTGATTTTTTTTTTCCATATACAGTTCTAGTTTCTTGTGGTTGAAATGCATTGACCATAACCTTCAAATGACCTTGACAAAGTGGTCTTGCAGTGTAAATGGCGCATTCCACAACTACTGGAGGAAGCCACCACACATGTAAGCCATTGCTGCCAAAGCCTGCTGTTAATATGATGTTTTGATAATGTCTGAAGAGCACATGGCTTCAAATAAGTACTCCAGGAACTGGATTCCTCTTTATGATTGTATTTTGTGATATTTATGGAGATGTGTGTCCCATACAAGTTAACACCACAAAGAGTGATGGTGGATGGCTTCCATTGAGATTGACTCTCTGGAGGACAACCATATTGAGGTCAGGGGTGGTGAAGGACTATCAGCCCTGTGTTCTCCTAAATACTTACATAGGGCTGTCTCATAAATTGAATTTCAGTTGTGACCAATGTCTGTGGCGATCAAGTTTAATACGTCTGGAGGACAGTTTATATTAGTGGCTAGTACAGTAAGACGAATTCCTCTGCTGGAATTTTAGTCTCTTGCTTGCCAGCTTGTAAAAAGTCTGTAAAACAAAGGAACTTTCAAGTTACAGTAAACAATTTATGTGAATAAAATGGTGCTATATGGTACTACAAATAATAAAATTCTACTGCCAGTTTTTGTCTTGAAAAAAAAAAAATTGT
>CM053028.1:417674032-417681532 GCA_028564925.1 Lithobates sylvaticus | reverse complement strand
CATTAATGAGGATGGGTGTCATTACTGAGGGTAGGTGTCATTAATGAGGATGGGTGTCATTACTGAGGATGGGTGTCATTACTGAGGGTAGGTGTCATTAATGAGGATGGGTGTCATTACTGAGGGAAGGTGTCATTAATGAGGATGGGTGTCATTACAGAGGGTGGGTGTCATTACTGAGGGTAGGTGTCATTAATGAGGATGGGTGTCATTACAGAGGGTGGGTGTCATTACTGAGGGTAGGTGTCATTAATGAGGATGGGTGTCATTACAGAGGGTGGGTGTCATTACTGAGGGTAGGTGTCATTACTGAGGCTAGGTGTCATTACAGAGGGTGGGTGTCATTACTGAGGCTAGGTGTCATTACTGAGGGTAGGTGTCATTACTGAGGGTAGGTGTCTTTGCAGAGGGTAGGTGTCATTACTGAGGGTAGGTGTCATTACTGAGGGTGGGTGTCATTACTGAGGGTAGTTGTCATTACTGAGGGTAGGTGTCTTTGCAGAGGGTAGGTGTCATTACTGAGGGTAGGTGTCATTACTGAGGGTGGGTGTCATTACTGAGGGTAGTTGTCATTACTGAGGGTAGGTGTCATTACAGAGGGTAGGTGTCATTACTGAGGGTAGGTGTCATTGCAGAGGGTGGGTGTCATTTCAGCTTTACAAACTTTCTTCATTTAGCCGTGCTATTGTACACAATATTCCCTTTACTACACTATGGAGAGCAGTTCCAGCGCTCGTTGGTAAAGTGAGCATGTGTTCTGCAATCATCAAAAATTGATATGTACCGCCAGTAAACTAATTATACATCATCCTGAGGATACACTGAGCACTACATTGTTAATCCACTTGCACACCCGCGATGACTAGCAGCATCAGGCTGCAAATAGCTTAATTAAGCCATAGACCAGGAATATACCCATATTGGAACAATTCATACTATAGACTCAGTCTCAATTTATTGGATCAATTAATACCAGTGATAGATCTCATTCACAAATCATGACCTCTGGGAGGGGAGGGGTTAACAACAAGAAAGGAAAGGTAAAGTGCCTTGTATATGCAAAGGAGTGTATACAAAAGTCAGCCGGTCATAAGTATAAGTATAACAAGGAATATAGCACTTAGAATATATTTACTGTATCTGGAAGGAAGCTATATTCATTTATGTGATACACAATGCAACACTTTTATGCAGGGGACTCATTATTACTAAAAGGAAGAAACTTCGAAACACATGATGTAGAATATGACAATTATAATATATTCAATATGGCTGGAAGGAAGCCACTTTGATAGATACGATACAATACATAACACAAATAACATCATTACTATGAACGGAAATTAAAATTGATACTTATGAATTATTATATAACTCATATAAAAGTGTACAATGAAAGGAAGACACTTTGATACATATGATACAATATCCAACACAAATAACATATTTACTATGAAAATAATTTACATTATTACATAGTATACAATATATAACACAATTCAAATATATACTATGAAAGAAATCTACATTGATACATAGTATACAATATATAACCCAAATCAAATATATACTATGAAAGGAACCTACATTGATACATAGTATACAATATATAACACAATTAAAATATATACTATAAAAGAAATCTACATTGATACATAGTATACAATATATAACACAATTAAAATATATACTATGAAAGAAATCTACATTGATACATAGTATACAATAAATAACCCAAATCAAATATATACTATGAAAGGAACCTACATTGATACATAGTATACAATATATAACACAAATAACATATTTACTATGAAAGGAATCTACATTGATACATAGTATACAATACATAACACAAATAACATATTTACTATGAACGGAAATTAAAATTAATACTTATGAATTATTATATAACTCATATAAAAGTGTACTATGAAAGGAAGCCACTTTGATACTTATGATACAATATATAACACAAATAACATATTTACTATGGAAATAATCAACATTATTACATAGTATACAATATATAACACAAATCAAATATATCTACTATGAAAGGAATCTACATTGATACATAGTATACAATAAATAATACAAATCAAATATATACTATGAAAGGAATCTACATTGATACACAGTATACAATATATAACACAAATCAAATATATACTATGAAAGGAATCCACATTGATATATAGTATACAATATACTGTATAACACAAATAACATATTTACTATGAAAGGAATCTACATTGATATATATGATACAATATATAACACAAATAACATATTTATTATGAAAGGAATCTACACTGATATATAGTATACAATATACAACACAAATAACATATTTACTATGAAAATAATCTACATTATCACATAGTATACAATATATAACACACATCAAATATATACTATAAAGGGACTCTACATTGATACATAGTATACAATATATAACACAAATAACATATTTACTATGAAATGAATCTACATTGATATATATGATACAATATATAACACAAATAACATATTTACTATGAAAGGAATCTACATTGATATATATGATACAATATATAACACAAATAACATATTTACTATGAAAGGAATCTACACTGATATATATAATACATTATATAACCCATCTAAAATATTTACTACAAAAGGAAGACACCTTGATAGTACATATAATTTAGAATTTAACACATGCATTATATTTACTATGTCTGAGAGCAAGGTGCATTGACACATATGATACAATATATAACACAGAAAACATATGTACTATGTCTAAAAGGGAGCTAAATTGAAATACATAATAATAATAAAAAAAACACTTTAAAAAAAAAATGACTATGTCTGAAAAGAAGCTACATTGACACATATGATACAAATTATAACACTTGATATATTCAATGAGGGGATTTACTAAAACTGGTTCCCAGAGAATCTGGCACAGCTGTGCCTAGTAACCAATCAGCTACTAGGTTTATTGTCAAAGCTTTATTGAACAAGCTGAAGTGAGACGCTGATTGGTTACCAGGCACAGCTGCCAGATTCTCTGGGCTCCGGATTTAGTAAATCCCCCTTTCCCTCCATGTGTCTGAAAGGAAGTCACATTGATACATATGATATAGAATACAACACTCGTGTTTACTATGTCTTAAAACAAGCTACATTGATACATGGGATACGGAATATAATAATAATATTATAAGGAAACCACAATGTTACTTATGTAACAGAATAGAGCTGGAAACAAGTAACATTGACATATATATTTATATTTTATATTGCATGATATGGTCTATAGGTCATTGTGTTCTTTTCTTCCATGCTTTATTGTAATCCTTTGTAGGACATCTTTGTAGGAAATCTACCATACTGAAATGAAAAGAAGGTATATGTCAGTCTTTCAGTATATAGAAGACTTATATTCACTGCATTGATATACATTTGGCATTTTGAACAATGACACATCAACGATGGATCACAAGAGATTTACAGTATGTTGTAAAGAAAAGTACAAACAATGCAAAACAGTGCAAACAAATGTTTACTGGAGTCAGATTGAAAAACGACTCCCTATTGGCTGTTTCCCCTTTGGTTTGCCTGATTCAATAAAGCTGTATCTGTTTTAATAAGTAATACTAGCAGTGGGTACTGAAAAGAGGCAGTGGGGATGTATACATAATGAAGTGTGGTGTGAGTTTTCTAAATCTCCTATGACACCACCTCCCTGACGTCATAGAAGTGTGTTGTTTGCTATGTGGTGTTCCCCAGTCATCATGGTGTCCCCTGTACACATGCTGTTGTCACCTAACTAGTGATGGAGCCTGGATTTATGAACTGATAACAGGCAGACAACATTTCCATGGATGGGTATGTAGAGGAGACACATGAGACGGCGGCTGAGCAGAATGAAAGCCTATAGTAGACACTTGGCTTTGCAGCCCTCAATGAGCCTTTGTGGTGACACGCATTGGGTACTAATGGTGTAACATGGAAACAAGAAGCCTGTCCAATGTCTGCATTAATGGCGCTCTCCATTGTGGTCGGGGCTCTGTCTCTTCTGCCCTCCTGACCTCTAGAGTAAAGAGTGTTGATTTTGCCAGGACGCTTCAAGTAGTTGTTTTTTTGTGTGATTGTCTCTAACCATTAACAAACACACATGACCAAGAAATTTCCTCTAAAAGGGAGAGCAAGGCAAAGGAGAAATATGCTTTTGTCTGACTCACAATAAATAAATACACACAACGGCTCGGCTTTGAGGAAATACACACTTAACACGTCCTGTGCGCCCTCATTCTGACGGTCCTCTGCTGCTGCAGACTACACAATCCTGATCGGTGTGTGTATGCTGAGAAAGAAAGAGAGAGGAGGAAAGAATGAAAGAAAAGAGAAAGAGAGAGAGAGAGAAATAGGAAATAAAGAAAGAGAGAGAGAGGAGGAAAGAAATAAAGAAAGAGAGAAAGCGAGAGAGGAGGAAAGAAAGAAAGAAATAAAGAAAGAGAGAGGAGGAAAGAAAGAAAGGCAAAGTGAGAGAGAAAGAAAGAGAGAGAGAGAGAGAGAAAGAGGAGGAAAGAGAGAAGGAAAGGAAAGAGAGAGAGAGAGAGAGAGAGAGAGAGGAAGAAAGAAAAAGAGAGAGATAGAGAGGAGGAAAGAAAGAGAGAGAGAGAGAGAAGAAAGAGAGAGAGAGAGAGGAGGAAAGAAAGGAAGAAAGTGAGAGAAAGAAAGGAAGAAAAGAGAAGAGAAAAAAAGAAAGAAAGAGTGGGAAAGAAATAAAGAGCGAGAGAGAGAGAAAGAGAGAGAGGGAGAGGAGGAAATGAATAAATAAATAAAGAGAGAGAGGAGGAAAGAAAGAAAGAAAGGGAAAGTAAGAGAGAAAGAGAAAGAGAGGGGAGGGAGAGAGGGAGAGGGAGGAGAGGAGAGAGGGGGAGGGATAGAGAGAGGGATAGGGAGAGCGAGAGAGGGAGGGAGAGAGAGAGGGAGGGAGAGGGAGAGGGAGAGGGAGAGAGAGAGAGGGAGGGAGGAAGATAGGGGAGGGGCTAGAGGGAGAAAGGGAGAGAGAGAGAGGAAAGAAAGAAAGGGAGAGTGAGAGAGATGGAGAGAAAGAAAGAAAGAAAGAAAGAAAGAAAGAAAGAAAGAAAGAAAAAACAAGAGAGAGAGAGAGAGGATGGAAGAGAAGAGAGAGAGAGAGAGAGGAGAGGGAGGGAGAGGGGAGTGGGGGAGGGATGGAGAGAGGGAGGGAGAGGGGAGGGAGGGGGGGGAGAGAGAGAGGGAGGAGGAAGGGGGGAGGGAGAGAGGGAAGGAGGAAAGGGAGGGAGGGAGAGAGGGAGAAAGGGAAAGAAAGAAAGAAAGAAAGAAAGAAGAGGAGAGAGAGAGAGAGAGAGAGAGAGAGGGGGGGGGAAAGAAAGAAAGAAAGATAGATAGATAGATAGATAGATAGATAGATAGATAGATAGAAAGAAAGATAGATAGAAAGAAAGAAAGAAAGAAAGAAAGAGGGAGAGAGAGAGGGTGTGAGAGAGAGTGAAAGAGGGGGAGAGAGAATGAAAGGGAGAGGGAGGGAGAGAGAGAGAGAATGAAAGAGGGGGAGAGAGAGAGGGAGGGAGGGGAAGTAAGAAAGAAAAGGGAGAGAGGGGGAATGAAAGAGAGAGAGAGAGAGAGCATGAGAGAGAGAGAGAGAGAGAGGAGAGAGAGAGAGAGAGAGAGGGAAGGGAGAGAGAGAAGAAGAGGGAGAGGGAGAGAGAGAGAGATAGAGGGGGGGGGAAGGGAGGGGGGAGGGAGAGAGAGAGGGAGGGAGAAAGGGAGAGAGAGAGATTGAGAGGGAGGGAGAGGGAGGAAGGGAGAAAGGGGGAGAGAGAGATTGAGGGGGAGGGAGGGAGAGAAGGGAGGAAGGGAGAAAGGGGGCGAGAGAGAAAGAGAGAGAGAGAGAGAAAGAAAAAAGAAAGAAAGAAAGAAAGAAAGAAGAAAGAAAGAAAGAAAGAAAGAACCATTGGGTTCGTCTTCTACAGACCCAGTTGATGGACCTGTTGAGTGTTGGCTTAATAAAATAAAAATAAAATAAAATGTTAAGTAAATCAGAGTTTTGAGAATGAATAAAATAAAAGTTAAATACTTACTAAAAAAAGTATTATAGACAGCTTCATAGTTATGAGATAAAGAGGTAGAAAGCATAGACAAACAGACAGACAAATGGGGATAGACATTGACAGCTATTTGTTACTTTTATTTGGTATTTTGTTTATTTCCTTCTTTATTATAATATTTGTATTTTTTTTTATTTATTTTTTTACTAGTGTGTGTTTATTTCCTCTTGGAAGATAATGAATGAGTTGTTTATCTTGTCCCCTATCAGAGGGAATAAAGTGATCTACTAATAAAGTGATTTTCTAAAGAGGAAAGTTCCCCCGGCCATCTGGCTGTGTTCGGCTTTGCCCCATGCTGTATGTTTTTTAGCTTAAAATCTCTTCCGTTGTAGACCCTCTTTTATTGAATTCATCAAAAGCAAACTTTCCCTGAGATTTTTTTTTTTTTTTTTAAAAAGCCTAAAATAATAAGTCGACCACTGTGACATTCTCTGGGCTTGGGCCATTTTTCATAACGCAGCTGATACTCCTTTGTGCAGCTTAGGCGACCAAGCAGATGAATAACGAGAAAAGTCTACAGAAACTAAAGCTCGGAGATTTTCTCATCTTTAAAAAGTTAACTGAAATGGGAGATGCCGCTAAAAGCAGCCCAGCAAAGATCAGTGCAGCACTTTTCATTACACTATTTTCAATGTCAACTTCGTCTTTTTTTTTTTTTTTTTTAATGCAGTCAAAAAAAAAAAAAAAAAAGTTGGAGCTGACGGAGGAGCACAGGTGGTGTTTATAGGACTGGGAGCTGTGTACAGGGACCCAACATTATGGCCACATAATAGTCTCAAAGGTTTACACACAACTTTACTTGTACCTTATGAGCTCAGCTTAGATTCCTCCAGCAGAAAGCAACTCGATCAAGCAAGAAGATAAGTGGACAAGACTAATGCCTGCTCAGGGCTCTAAAGAGTTTGGTAAGTAAGGATTTGTTTAGTAAAACTGTCATCTCAGCACGGATACATATTAATGGGGACCAACAATATTTATATATCTATAGATAGATAGATAGATAGATCTATATATATATATATATATATATATATATATATATATATATATATATATATATAGATAGATCAAATTTTTGTATATTTCATTGCACACTTTGGATCTTTTGTCTATATATAGATAGATAGATAGATAGATAGATAGATAGATAGATAGATAGATTGATAGATCAATAGATAGAGTAGTTAGACAGACAGATAGAAAGATAGATAGATAGACAGACAGACAAACAGACAGATACAGTCGATAGATAACAGACAGATAGATAGGTAGATAGATAGATAGGTAGACAGACAGACAGATAGATCTATCTATCTATCTATCTATCTATCTATCTATCTATCTATCT